>PJEM01015258.1:0-30905 GCA_004023845.1 Helogale parvula | reverse complement strand
ACATTTTCACTCATGTGAAATTTAAGAAACCAAACAAAAAAGGATTTAACTATAGAGAATAAACTGATGGTTTTCAGAGGGAAATCAGGTGGCAGGTGGGGAAACGGGTGAAATAGATGAAGGGGATTAAGAGCACGCTTCCCATGATGAACACAGTAATGCATAGGATTGTTGAGCCACTGTATTGTGTACCTGCAACAAATAGAACACTGTGTGTTAGTTATACCAGAAAATTTTTAAACTTGAATAATTATAACTTTCTGGTATTGGTTCTTGAACTGTCAGACCAACAGAAGAAAATAGAAAGTCAGAAATACTATCAGAAACAGGAAAATTTAGTCTATAATAAAGGTGGCAAATCACTAGGGTAAAAATGGACTTGTTAATAAATAGCCTTGGGGAATAACTGGAGAGTCATTTACAAAAAGGTAAAATTGGGTCCATACTTCATATCATGTAAGAGAATCAACTGCATATTGATCAGAGAAAAAAACTCATACAAGTACAAGAAACATACAGAGTTGAATTCCACTGTAGGCTGGATGTGTGAAAAGATTTTCTAGTTATGATGCAAAAATCCAGACCTAAGACTGGTACCTTTGAGAACATAAAACTAAAGCACTTTTGTGTGGCTAAAAACACAATAAACAAAGGTAAAAAAACAACAGGCAGAGAATGTTACAACCTTGTATATACCAGATAATATATAAAGACAAAACTGCAAGCAACTTCTGAACTCAATTTAGAAGATTTGTTTTCATCACAGCATAGGTATCGTGATTTGGAAACCATAGAATTGAATGAATGAATAAATGTATTGATGGGAGCTAGTGTTTTACTGTGGGACAAGACAGATCTAGAAGATGATGGAAGGTGAGGAAGAACCTGTGATGTTCAATTGGTATAAACTCATGATTAAAAATGTGGGTATTAAAAAATGTGCGTGTATGGGGCACCTGGGTGGTTCAGTGGGTTGAGTGTCTGACTCTAGATTTCGTCTCAGGTCGTAATCTCATGCTTCATGAGATCAAGCCCCAAGTGAGGCTCTGTGCTGACATCTGGGAGCCTGCTTGGGATTCTCTCGCTGCTTCTCTCTCTGCCTGTCCCCCCGCAGGTGAACGCACGTGCGGGCTCTCTCTCTCTCAAATATTTTTTTAAACTAAGAAAACTATGTATGAGTAAAGCATGGGCATTAGTTAATAATAATGTATCAGTGTTGGCTCATTAACTGTAACAAAAGCACCATACTAAAGTAAAATGTTGGCATAGGTACAGGGTATTTGGGAACACTGAACTATCTGCAATTTTTTTGTAACTCAAAAACTTCTAAGATTAAAAAAAAACCTTAAACTTCCTCATTAAAGTCTCATTATTTCTTATAAAAAATGTGTTTGATTTTTCATAAGACATGGAATGTACTTCCTATTTCTGTTCGGTGAACGGGCCTGAAAGCGATGAACCTGGTGCCCAGACCTTGGTTTTTAAATACCATTCTCTACAAAAAGAAACCTCAATAAATAAAATAAGAAATAAGAAAACAAACCAAAGCTTCCTGGAGAAGTATCTGATCTGAGGACTGGGGCAGGGAAAGGACTCAAGGAGTAGAGGATATCTTCTTGTGCCAAAAAAAAAAAAGAGAAAAGCTCAACAAAGCGGGGTGAGTTCCCTGCTTTGAACTATGACAGCCTAATTGCACTACACCTGCCATCGCATTCTAAACAGGAAACGAGAGCACGTGCAGGAAACGAGTCTTTTCAGATACAGGACAAGTAGTGCAAGACTTTGATCCCTGAGAGAAGGGAAGAGAGATTCTATCACTGCAATGGCTTTCTCCGTGAAGACATGCTACACGCCACAGAGCAGACGGGAGGAACCGAGGCAGAGCACCGGTTTGCTAAGTTGACAAAAACAACAGTTTCAGGGAAACTGAAGTGACTGGAATTCACGGGGGCAGAGTGTGGAAGAGGAGTGGAATTGGTATTTCCACCGAGCAAGACCTCAGTACCTGTGGGTGGAGGCCATGCTACCTTGCCCTCTGAACTATGGACGAGCCAATATGGTGGAGCCTTGGAGAATGCATCTTTGCAGACAGACATTCACTTCATGACACCACAGAGGCCACAAGCCTCATGGGAACAGAACCAAACACAGAGTCTGGGCGAGGACCTGGAAGAGATAGGGTGTGAGGGTTTGCAAAGGAGAAGGTCACGGGGCCATTTCAGGCCTGTGCTATGCCAGACCCTTCCAAGAAACGGCCGCAGAGGGTAGAATTAACATCAGGGCCTTTGGACCGGCCTGTGGAGTGGGTGGGCTGGCTGGGCCTCCTGAGATGGTGAGCATTAGGCAGAGAGACGACCTACCTGGGGGCCACAGAGCTGTAACATGCTGAAGCAAGGCATCCCAGGTCCCCAAGTAAGCGTGGGTAGAATGGCCAGCCAGTGTGGCCAGACTGGACTCAGATCTCAGGCGGACAAAGGGGGCTGCCTTCCCTACTTGTCCTGACTTGTGGGGTCAGGACTCCATTTCCCGTAAGTGACTGTGGCTCCGCGCCAACCATCTCCCCCTCCCACGGAATGTCCAGATCAGGCCTAATCTAGGAGCAGAATGGTACCAGAGGGGGATGGGAGAAGGGGGTGGATTCTGTATGTATTTTAAAGGTGGAGCTAACTGGATTCACTGATTTATGGGGTGGAGTAGCAGGAGATCAGGAGTAGTGAAGGACAGCTCCGGGGGATCCTGAGATGAATAGCTGCAAGAACAAACATCAGTAAATGAGAGAGGAAAACATGGAGAGGAGAACGTCTTTGGAGGTGAGACTGGGTGTTTGGTTTCGAATATGATAGTCTGACATGTTTGTTAGACATACAAGCGGGAACATGGAGGATCATTTCAGGGGTGGAGTCTGGGCTAGAATCTTAAGGTAGGAAATACTTGTATCACACAGCTCATTTGTATTGTTATGTGTGAGGCAAATCAATGTTTTGCATTTATCCTCCCTACCTTTTATTTTGCCTAAAGCTTGTTTTCCTACCCTAAATTACAAATGTTCATCTTTATTTTCCTGTAGAACTTTATGAGGATGTTTAAAAGGGTATTTACTACAGTCTGTTTGCACTTTGTTATGCTGTAGAATGTGATGAGTCAATGCCATCTGTAATACTTGTAATTTGAAGATTTATTAAAGTTTACCTCATGATCTATAAATGATTAATTGTAAATATTACAGGGTTATTTTAAGAGAATGACTGGGGCGCCAGGGTGGGTTAAGCATCTGACTTCAGCTCAGGTCATGATCTCACAGTTCGTGGGTTCAAGCCCCACATCGGGCTCTGGGCTGACAGCTCAGAGCCTGAAGCCTGCTTTGGATACTGTGTCTCCCTCTTCCTCTGCCCCACACTCTCAAAAATAAACATTAAAAATTTTTAAAAATAAATAAAAGAATGACTAATTTTCCCCCCTCTACATAGTAGTTCTCTTTCATCTCTTTTTAATTTTAATACTACTCTGATATGTTGGGTCACTTTTATTCTTTGATGTGGTCTTATATTTATAATTTCTTTGATGTCTGTTTTAGATACGTACTGTTGGATAACAAATTACCTCAGAACTTAATGGCTTAAACAATAGTCAGCACTTGTCTGTGAGTCAAGGTTTCGGGAGCAGTTTAGCTGGATGTACTCAAGATGTGTGTCATTTGAAGGCTTAACTGGGGCCAGAATCTCTGCTTCCAGGTGTTCTGCGCACATGGCTAGCAAACCCGTGCTGGCTTTCGGCAAGAGCTCCCGCTTCCATTCCACGTGGGCCTTTCCATATGGCTGATTGTCTTTGTTCGTGAAAGAGAGAGAGAGCACACAGGGGAGGGGGCCGAGGGAGAGAGAGAAGGAGAGAGTCTTAAGCAGGCTGTACACTCAACATGGAGCCCGACGTGGGGCTTGATCCCGTGACCCTGGGATCATGACCTGAGCCAAAATCAAGTGTTGGATGCTCAACCAACTGAGCCACCCAGGTGCCCTGGCTGACTGTCGTCGTGGCACGGTGGCTGGTTTCCCCAGGAATAAGTGATCCCTAAGCTACAATGACTTTTATGGCCAAGCCTCTTACAGGCTCTCACAGAAGTCACACGCCACCATACTCTATTGGTCACATAGACCAGACTGAGTTAATGTGGGTGAAAACTACACACTGGTATGAATTCTAGGAGGCAAGGAGGGCCATCTTGGAGGCTGGATACCACAGATTTTCATCTCAGGAGCACATGAATATCAATATATATATGTAAATATATGTAATTTTTTTCAGAGAGAGAGCTGGGAAGAGGAGCAGAGGGGGAGAGAGAGAGAGAGAGAGAGAGAGAGAGAGAATCTCAACAGGCTCCACGCCCAGCATGAAGCCCAATGCAGCGCTCAATCCCACAACCCCAGGATCATGACCCGAGTTGAAATCAAGAGTCAAACGTTCAACCGACTGAGCCACCCAGGCTCCTCCTCTACACGAACCTCTTGAGGCCTCCCCAGTCCGTCCAATCCACAGTGTCAACCACTTCCCAAGAGACCGCCACTCTCCCTGTGAAGTCTCTTGAGCCAAAGCACATGCCAAACACCTGCAGCTCCCCTCTCCTGTAAACCCCGCCAGATTCATGCTTTCGCCACGGTCCGTCTCTTCACAAAGGTCCCACCAGCTATCACAGGAACGGATCAACAATGGGGAGACCGTGTCCCATAGTGCTCTGAACAAGGAGGCAAAGAAACAACACAGCGTGGATCTAACCCGATCTCAGCTTCTTACTCCCTGCACGACCGTCACTTTAAGCGCCTCCCGTAACTCTTTGACATAACAATCTCCATAATGAACATAACACTCACAGAAACCGTGTTCTGTTTTTCTTTTTCATTAATGGTAATTATCCAGGATTAACCCTGTGTTTTGTTGGTTACTACTGACATTTCTGTGTACTGTTTTTCTGGTTTTAAGATTGTCTATTAACCACAAGAAAATTCAAACACATTTTCAATATGTCAGTGTTTTCATATTTCAAATATGTATTTGAAAAGAAAGTTTTATAGGTAACATATGTTTGAACCCTCTATTTAAGAAGTGTTTTAGTTTTTTCAAAATTTCTAATATTTTACCTAGATTGCTATTCATTTTTGGCTACTGTCTTCATAGGTTTATTCTCTTTGCATCTAAGTCTATCCACTCTAGGATTGCATGATCTTATTTCAGAGAACTGTGTCATATTTTTTTAATGTTTATTTTTTGAGGAGGAGGGGCGGAGAGGAGAGAATCCCAAGCGGGCTCTGCGCTATCAGGATGAGCCCAACTCAGAGCTTGATCTCATGAACTGTGAGATCATGACCTGAGCCAAAACCAAGAGTCAGATGCTTAACCAACTGAGCCACCCAGGTGCCCCCTTTTGTCCATTTTTGTTATTTGTATTTGTGTGAATCAGTTTTAAGTGTTCTTTATATATTCATAATACAAGTCCCGGACAGATACCTGAACTGATTTTTGACACAGGTACAAAAGCAATTTAATGGAAGAAGAATAACCTTTTCAACAAATAGTGGAGCAGCCATTAGACAGTTATGGCCAAAAAAGTAAAAGAAAAAAAGGAAAAGGAAAAGAGGGAGGGAGAACTTTGACTTCATACTTTAAAAAAATTTTTATAGTACTCACATTTGCTCCAAAACTAACCCCTAAAAAAATAAATGTATTCCATCTTCATTGTGACAACGAAAGGTAAAATAAATGACTTCTCATTGCTGATTACTGATCTGAAATTGATAAATGTATTTATTATGCAAATGAACATAAATATGATTCACTTAGTGACTACTGCCAAGCTTTGTAGAGGGTTCTGCCAACAGAAGACTAAGAAATAATGGCTGAAACAAACAAACAAAAAAATGTTACCGCAAATTATCAGGCTACAAATATCTAATCTCCTTATATATTAGTGAAATGTGGGAATGGCTGCAAAAGCCTGGAAGTTTACTGATGTGTCTTAACTTACAAAAGGTTTGTTTGTATGGTCTTCAAAAGCAAGGCGAAAGATAATCAAACACAAAAACAACTACAATTTTTAAAAAATGTTTTGTTTTTGAGACAGAGAGACAGAGCATGAGCGGGGAGGGGCAGAGAGAGGGAGACACAGACTCTGAAGCAGGCTCCAGGCTCTGAGCGGACAGCACAGAGCCCAACGCTGGGCTTGAACCCACGAAGTGAGATCATGACCTGAGCCGAAGTCGGACGCTTAACCGACTGAGCCACCCAGGCGCCCCACTACAATTTTTATGGATTGTGTTCCTTTTACTTTTTACACAGGAACAGTTTCCCAATATTGCTGCTTTGGTGCAATTCTAACAGCTTTGCTCCTCCTTTAAGAAAACGTAACTCAAAAGTATTTTCACATATTGCTTCACCCTCACACCATTTTTATTAAGTTGTAGTTTTCAAACCGATAGATGTACCATTATTTAATTATAATTCCACTCATAGCCCATTGTTTACCTTCAACATTTTATTACTATAAGCGAGTCAATTAATATCTTTGAGAATATATTTGCATTTAAAAAACTTCCTCAATAGAAAAATTCCCAGGTCATACAATGCTTTTTGTCATCTGTAACTTTGGGGAGATGAGCTGCATGGAAGCCTTGAAGGGCATAACCCAATTTCGGAAGGGTTGAGACTTGAATAGGAGTTAATGAAATATATTCAAAGACAAGTTGAAGTATAGGAGTAAGAAGGTAGATAGAACTGAATGATCTATAAACTGATTTTTTTTCTTTTTTAAAAGTTTATTTTTTAAGTACTCTCGACACCCAAGGAGGAGTTTGCACACACCACCCCCAAGATCAAGAGTCGCACGCTCTTCTGACTGAGCCAGCCGACCGCCTCAGATTGCTGTTTCGCTTTATTAAAAGAAAAAAAAACACCACACCTGTCACTTCCCAGTGTATATCTTTTTTTTTTTTTAATTTAATTTCTCCCTCATTAGAATGTCAGCCACATTAGCGTGGGGATGTGCGTGCTCAGGTGTGTCCCCAGTGCCTGTAACAGTGCCGGGCACTCAGGGGGCGCTCACTAAGAGGCTAATGACACGGAAAAGGAACGGAAGAAAGGAAACCCAGCGCCCAGGCCCCAGGCCACCCGCCCAGGCCCAGCGGAACCCTCCGCAGCGCTCCCGCCCGCACACCTAGCCGGACACCTCCGCTCCCGCACCGCCCGCCCGGCAGCCCAACGGGGCCCACCGCGCGGGCACACCTCCACCCCGCCCGACTCCTGCGCCCGGCTCCTACACCGGCTCGGGCCCCTACGGGGACCGAGGGCGCTGCAGGTGCGCCCTCGGAGCAGGCGCGTCCAGGCCGGGCGGACTCGGTCGGCCTGACCGGGTGGGCCGGCCCGGCTCCTGGGTCGGAAGGCCCGGAGCTTCGGAGCGCGGTTCAGACGCCCAGGGGCGGGAGCGGGAGCCATCTGCCGGCCATCCCAGGATGCCCCGCGCCGCGCGCAGCCCGGACTCCATTTCCCGGCGGCCCCCGCGGCGGCCCCCGCTGCCCGCCCGCGCGCCGCGGCCCCTTTGTGAGCCCCGCGCTCCGGCCGCGAGCGAGGCCCCGCCCCGGCCCCCGGGCCGCTGGGCTCCCGGCGGCCGACGGCGCGCAGGGAGGTGCCGACCCTCGGGGAAGAGGCGGTGAGGATGCCGGGAGCGGGCGCGCGCGCCGGCGGGCCTGCTGGGCTGGAGCGGGCGTGCGAGGGGGCCCGTGACCGTTGGAGACCGTGTCACCGCGTGCGTGCGCCTGTGTGTGCTTGTGCGAGCGTCTGTGACCATGACAGTGACGGTGAGTGTGTAGGTGTGTGTTGTGTGGTCCTGTGAGACGGCGTGAGGTTGTGTGACCTTCCGTTGGTGTGACAGTGCGGCCCAGTGTGAGGGGACGGGTGCCAGGCGAGCTGCCAGCACGAGGACCGTGTGGCCTCTGCGGCGGCTGGGTGGCCGCGGAGACCCGGCGGTCCGGGCGAGCCTGAGCGGGACTGGGATGGAAGGGAACCTTGAGAGAGAAGAGGGGGGAGGAGAGGGGCGCCCCAGCTTCAGGCCTGAGGGCAGATGAGGCGTACAGGAGGTAGCCCTCTCTGGTACAGCAGGAGGGGTTGCCCCTTCCTCTCCTGGGCTCTGCAGTAGGTGAGGAATTGAAGAGGAAAAAGGAAGAGGAGACCTACTGTGTGCTGTTTGTCACTGCGTACAACGCTTCCTGTGGATCATCTTATGATCCTCCCAGCAACTGATAGGGAGTAGGCACCGTTTCACTGATGAGGAACCTGGGATTTGGAGTGGTTACCGCAGTCATGGAGGTGGCAGAGCTCGTGAGTGGTGGACCGAGCATCCGCGGGCAGGTGTTCTGATCCCCAGACCTGGGGGATCTTACCACTATGTCATGCTGCGTCTGAGATAATTGCTTTACTCTCCAAGAAAGAGAGGTTTGGTAGAAAATAACTCAGGACTAGGAGCCTCAGTGACTGCAGATACATAGCCCTCTCTCCCATCTCTTTTTGAGGAAATTGCTCAGAAAAGTTCAGATTGGTTTCGAGGTAGTCATAAGCCAGGGCTACAAGCGGAGTGCTCTCTTTGGTCCAGTGTCTTCCAGACCACATGACCCCTCTGACGCCTACTCTGTATAAAGATGCTTTCCCCAAGGCATTGTTTGTGGCTTTATCTCATTTTGTAGTAAGGGTGGTAACGTATTCCCTTTTACTATCATTATCTGATGGAAAGACTAAAAAGTCAGACCTGGGTTCCAGTTGGGCTCAATTACTTATTACTGTGAAGCCTTGATTAATTTCCCTGATGAACAGATGTCCTGTGTGAAAAGAGAAATAATCCTTACTTGAGAGTTCTATTTATGGTTTCTTTCTCCCTCGCCAGCTCTGTTTTTCATGACATTGCCTTTCCAGTGAGGAGCCTGAAGGAGGAGGACAGAAGAACTGCCATAAATTCTTAAATTCTTAACGCCATGTCCAAGGTAAGGAAGGATCTCTTCTTCCTGAGGTGCTTTGTTTTTCAGGTTTTATATGAATATCTTGCTTTTCTTCTGAAGTTTCCCAGCTAACAAAGTCCCGTTCATTCAGTGACTGGGTCCTCATGTTCTCCAGTCCCATAGAAGGAGGTCTCCAAAAGCCCAGTGGTCTTCCTTGGTCCTCAGCTGGTATTTTCATCTCGTTCAAGAAATAGCTCAGCTCCTCCTATGGGTTAGGTGTTCTCAGAAGGCAAAAACACGCTCCTTCCAGGGATATGAAAGCCTTCATTTTAGGGATTTGATTCTTGAGGTCAAGGTGTGTTCTGATGTGACCACTAGCTTAAAGCCTTTTCACAGGCCCAGGTTTGAGAGAAAGGCAAGACAAAGGCTTTTGGCCAGTCTTAGTTATAGTACATGACAAGATCTCTTGCTCAAGGTCATTTTGAAGGGTGGGATGTGTTGGGTTTGGAGTATTAAAGTGTGGGTCAGTGAGGGCAGGGATTTCCCCAGGCACTCAGTGGGCTCTGAAGAATAGGATTCCATGGGAGTAATAAAGTCCTGTTTGAGTTAGTAGTGGGCTACAGCTAGGATATTCTAGGTCGTGCAGTTAAAACTAGTGAAATTAGTATGGAAAAACAGCAGGATGCTTTCTGAAAAAATGAGACTAGGTGAGAGTACTGGAATCTATATTTTAAAATGGTTGCATACATCTATAATGAAAACAGTAAATACTGTGGAATGGGAGCCAGAAGAAACAAATGAAAAGATCAACATATAATGCCCAGAAACAAATGCAAGTACAAGTAAGAATGGAAAATATTTACTCATTCGCTGAAAATATTTTTTTTTAAATTTTTTATGTCTATTATTGAGACAGAGAGAAACAGAGCATGAGAGGGGGAGGGGCAGAGAGAGAGGAAGACACAGAATGGGAAGCAGACTCAAGGCTCTGAGCTGTCAGCACAGAGCCCGACGCGGGGCTCGAACCCATGAACCATGAGATCATGACCTGAGCCAAAGTTAGACGCCTAACAAACTGAGCCACCCAGGCACCCCTATAGTTATTAAAGACTTAAAAGTATACTAAATGCTGGCAGTACTGTGGCAAATAAAAATAGATACTGTTTTCATAGTATAATGTCTACTCATTTGTTTATTATGATAATGTTATTTTATTTTTTTAATGTTTATTTTTTTGACAGCATGAGCTGGGGAGGGGTAGAGAGAGAGGGGACAGAGGATCCAAAGTGGGCTCTGTGCGGACAGCAGACAGCCTGACGTAGGGCTCAAGCTCCCAAACTGTGAGATCACGACCTGACCTGAAGTTGGACATGGAACTAACTGAGCCACCCAGCACCCCTGTGATATTATTTTAAAGTTTATTTACTTTGAGAGAGAGAGAGAGAGGGAGAGATGTAATCCCAAGCAGGCTAGTGCAGAGCCTGCTCAAACAGTGCTCAAACTCACAACGTTGGGATCATGACCTGAGCCAAAAGGAAGCATCAGACGCTTAACCAGCTGAGCCACCTAGGAGCCCCGTAAGTGATATTATTTTAAATCAATGGAGACAGAATGGATTATTCATTTAGAAAAAGACTCCTTCCTCACACTTGGAGTTTAAGTACATTCTGTAGTTAAATGTAAATAATAAAACTCTATGAAATGCTGGATAAAAATGGAGAGCATGGCTGTAAACAAGCAGATGAGCCAGAAACCCGACTACAGCAGCACCGTCCCGTAGGACTTCCTGCGATGCCTGATGATGGAAGTGTTCTACCTCCGCACTGTCCAGTACAGTAGCCACTAGCGACTCGGATACACTAGTTGGCTGAGGAACTGAATTTTTAATGTTAACTGATTTAAATTGAAATAGCTAGTCTATTGGGCAGCACAGATCTAGGATCATAAAATAACAAAGCCAGAATGAAAATTGTGCGTGATCCTGTCCAAGTCACTTATTTTACAGATGAGGAAAAACAAGCCAAATGAGGAAAATGACATATCTATGTCAGTAGTTAGTGATTGTATCAGATGTCAGAAGTTGTAGTATATATTGACCGTCAGTGTAAACAGATGACGGTGAGTGATGATTTGAAGATGGGGGTAGAAAATAGCGAAGGACACTGAACAGTGATGGAACACATCATTCCATTCCTTTGTCTGGCATCTTGATTGGCTTCTTATTTTACTTGGAATGAAATCCAGTGTCTTCTCCACAGTTTCTAAGGCAACTGCATGGTCCAGTTCCTGGCTACCCCAGACCTCATTTTTATATGTCTTTTTCTGTGCTCCAGTCACACTGGTCAACTAGCTGTTCCTCTAGCTTACCCAGCTCCTTCCTGTCTCTGAACCTTTGCATTTGCTCCTCCCTCTTCTGTAATCCTCTTCACTTACATGTTGGCATGGCTTCCTCTCTCTTTTATTTTTTTAATTATTTTCTTTAATGTTTTATTTATTTTTGAGAGAGAGAGAGAGACAGCGTGAGCAGGGGAGGGTCAGAGAGAGAGGGAGACACAGAATCAGAAGATAGGCTCCAGGCTCTGAGCTACCTGTCAGCACAGAGCCCGAAGCGGGGCTCAAACCCACGAACTGCAAGATCATGACCTGAGCCGAAGCCAGACACTCAACCAACTGAGCCACCCAGGTGCCCCGCTCTCTCACTTTGAGATTGTTGTTTAAAACATTACTGCTTCCTTCAGATTTACCTTGATCGTCTTACCTAAAACAAACACCTTGTCACTGAGAATCACCTTTGCTTGTTTTTTTGGCATAGTATGACCTTAGTTTAATGTCTTTCTCCTACAGTAGAATATTAACTCCACAAGAGGAGGGACGGTATTTTGCTCACCATTGTACTCCCAGCACTTGGAGTATTACAGGGAGTAGGCGTTCAGTAAAAGATTTGTCAAATTAATGTATAACTGAACGAGATTATGAATTCCTCACTGGTGAGTGAGACCAGAGAGGTTAAGAGCCAGCTACTTCTTTTCTCCTACCACTGGATTGGTAATGGAAAAAGCAAAAAGCAGAGGATATGATGTGTAGAATAGACAGCCCATCAGCCCATAGGCTGTTTCTGGGACCCCACAAATCAGTCTGTGAATCAGTCTCTGGTGGGGGGATCCAGGAAACCACATTTTATTAAGTCCAATGATGATTTTTTTAAAGCTTTTTTAATGTGTTTTAATATTTATTTTGAGAGAGAGAGGGAGGGGCAGAGAGAGAGGGAGACACAGAATCTGAAGCAGGTTCCAGGATCTGAGCTGTCAGCTCAGAGCCAACACAGGGCTTGAACTCCTGAACCATAAGATCATGACCTGAGCCAAAGTCGGATGCTTAACTGATTGAGCCACCAGGCGCCCCACGTCCAAGGATGATTTTAATGCACAGTTTTTGAAAGCCTCTCCTAAAGATTATATTAAAGTGTGCCTCTTGTAAACAGCATATTGTGGGTTGCAGCTTTTGTGTTCCACAGTCCCCGTGCCTGCCACCATTCTCTGTACTCACAGCCAGGCACTTGAGTGGCCCTGTGTGCTTCCCATGATTTCTTGTGCCTCCCACAATCCCTTATCTCCCTCAAAACATTGCTTTTTTTTTTTTTTTTTGAGAAATCCAGTCAGAATATTTGTCCTTTAATTAGTGTTTAGTACATTTTCATTTAATGTAATTAATGTATTTGTGTTTAAGTCTATCATATTGTAGTTTGTTTTCTACTTATTTCATCTGTTCTTTGTTCCTTTATTTCTACTTGTTTACCTTCTTCTGGATAAATCAAGTACCTTTTTCTCATTATCTTGTTAATTATACATTATTCTTCTTCCAGTGGCCACTCGGATATTTACCTGTATCATTATGTAATTATCTCCTTTCTTCCTTCTCAATCTTCTTCTATAGTTAGTACTCTTATTATTTTCTGAACAAGATAAGGCCCCATAGTAATTTAACTCCAATTTATTATTATTATTAGATATTATATTTATAGTTATTCCTTTGGGGCTCTTGATTTCTTCTTTATTTTCCTGTCCATTTTCCTCCACCTAAAGAACTGTTAGTATTTCTTTGAGTACAGGTCAATGCTTTACTCCCAGCCTGAATTATTTTTTCAGTAGTTCCTATTCTTGCTAGGTCAAAATAATATGATTTAAATTTTTTTCTGAGGTTAAGTAAGTTTGGGGAATCCATTCTCCATGAAGAGAATATCTTCTAGGATTCATTAAAAAAAATTTGTTTTAACATTTATTTTTGAGAGACAGAGAGAGACAGATCATGAGCAGGAGAGGGCCAGAGAGAGAGGGACACATAGAATTGGAAGCAGGCTCCAGGTTCTGAGCTGCCAGCACAGAGCCCGATGCAGGGCTCAAACCCACAAACTGTGAGATCATGACCTGAGCCGAAGTCAGACGCTCAATTGACTGAGCCACCCAGGCGCCCCTAGGATTCATTTTAAGGAAATAATTAGAGATCTCTGTTGAATCTTTAATTCAATATGCAGTAATCTTATATGAGAACTATACTGTAATGTTAAAATAGTGAGAATCCCGATTTTCACATCATTCTGAAAAATTCAGATTCATATAAATGAAAATAAACAAGGGTTTAGTAAATAAGATTCAACATATTTATACCATATAATGTTATCCAACAAAAGTGATTTTGTAAGTAAGTGAATGTGGATAGGTAATCATAGACATGTCTGCATAAGGACACGTTTGAACAAATATACAATAACTGTAGATTTTTATGTTTCTAGGAGGTAGGGTGACATGGTGGGTAGTTGTGGGGATGGAGGACTTCCAATTCTTTTAACTTTTATCAAAAGGAAAAAAATTCACTGAGGGTAGAAATACTGACATTATTTGGTAAGTTTCTTTGATACTCACAGATGGTCTGAAATTTCTGTTTTATCAAATCAAAATAAATATTAAAATATTTGCAAGATATTCAGGTCTCATTGGCTGAGAGGAAAAGGTCAATCAGGCAGTTGAAACCTAGACTGCTGTAGGATGTGCAGCTAATAAATGTCTTAAGAACTTACCTAGCAGAAGTTGCCTCGCCTCTGTTTACAGTGGAAATGTGTGTAGAACACTTTATTTTTTTGCACGAAGTATTAGTTTGTATTGAAGTATTTGAGTTTTAATAGAATTGATGGTTGACAGTACCCAGCCCAAGACCCAGCCCTGCTCCCTTCCTTCTTTCCTTCCTTCCTTCCTTGAAGCCTTTACTCACGTCCCATAGTTCCCTGTAATAAGAAGTGGTTTAGAGATGGAAGTATGTAAAATCAAGCCGATGCTTGTAACTGATGTTTCTTGGAGGCATATTTCTGCTTCCTTTATAGCTTTCTTAACATTTTTGTCAATTACTTGGGTACTAGCCCAATATTGACTCATTTTTTCATTAAAAATATTTGCATAAAATCACGGATACATACACTTAAATACATCTTCAGTAGGACCGTTACACTGCAGAGTCCCATTAACAGGAGTGATGTTCATACCTGATGACCACTAAGGCAGGGCACACACCACCTACCCTGGCTGGGATACTGGAGGCCACTGGAATGCTGGGGATTCCCCTTCAGTTGCTGGGTTGTGGGGAGGTCTGGGTGGTCACCAAAGGGCTCAGTGCAGTAGCTGTTTACCAACCAGTGTGACAGTATTTCAGTATTTAACAAATCACTTCAGCCGTTCAGATGTATACCACTGAGTGCATCCATGTATCAGCTCAGTTAAAGAGTTGGTTTTGCTCAGTGACGTGTCAAACCCCCAAACCATATAGCAAATCCCATGCGGGCGCCGGCAAGTCTGGAGTAGATTTACCTCATTAGAAAAAAATACCCATTTTGAATTTTTAGGAAACAGACTAGGTCTTATTCCATGTCATAAAGATCCTTAATTCATCACAGTATTACTTGAGAACTATGTACTGGAACATTTAAAAAACCCTTGCTCGTCAGACGGCCCGGCTGGGTGCGGTGCTCTAGTGAGAGCTGCAGGGGTTTCGTTACACTTCATTCTCGCTTCTGAAATACTCTCTTTACAGAGAAGTCACCATCTTGGACCCTCACTGGGGTTATCAAGAGCGGTCTGTTACGGCATACATCTCTTTAAGTTATATTCTGCAAAATCACTACAGAACTTATTTAATATATTTATTACCTATATGTTTAATTTTGAGAAATCAATATTATAAGCATCAAATATATTTATATATGTACTCTGCTGACATAGCTGGAACATTGGCCATTCCCTTGAAGAGTCTGGAAAATGTAGGTTTAGATCACATACGACTTATAGGGCTTAACTCATGTTCCTGTCTCTTCCTTAAAGTCTTTCTTCACTGCCCTAGTCTATCCTGATTTTCCATATTGAGAAATGCACTAGCATTTAGTATGAGTATCATATTATTTTCCTCCTTTTATAGTGTTCTGTTATTGCCTATTTTTGTGCTATAAATCTTTTCACATCAGTAGAGACCACAGACTATGTCAGAAATTGTATACTTTTCATGACAGAATATTAAAACTAAGCACAGAGAAGTCATCTTAACAATTGCTTAACGTGTGTTTACAGAACCCAAGATATTGCCCGAAAATTTCACTACATGCAATATTTCTAAGAGTACAATTTAGGGGCACCTGGGTGGCTCAGTCAGTTGAGCGTCTGACTTCGGCCCAAGTCATGATCTCACTGTTCGTGGGTTCGAGCCTCACGTCAGGCTCTGTGCTGACAGCTAGCTCAGAGCCTGGTGCCTGCTTCGGATTCTGTGTGTCCCTCTCTCTCTGCCCCTCCCCTGCTCATGATCTGTCTCTGTCTCTCAAAAATAAATAAATGTTAGGAAAAAAAATTTTTTTTAACATACAATTTAACTCTTCAAACTATGCCAGTCTGACGTCAGGAACACTAGTTGAGCATAAAAGAATATGTTTATGTCATTTCAGGACTTGGTGACATTTGGAGATGTGGCCATAGATTTCTCTAAAGAGGAGTGGGAATGGCTGAACCCTGCTCAGAGGAATTTGTACAAGAAGGTGATGTTGGAGAACTACAGGAACCTGGTATCACTGGGTAAGGAGGTCTCCCCAGAATTCAGTCTGCACATGGGGCTGCTTCCCAGTGTTTAGGAAGCCTCTGATGTACTTCACTAAATTTCTCTTTCTTGTGCTTCCCCAAATAGGTTGAGTTTTGTAGAACTGGCAGCTTCATTGGATTTTTCCTACCAATACATTTCCCCATTCTTTAGAATACTTCACCTCTTCTATACTCCCTTCTAGAATGCCCTCATCAACGTTCTGATGACCAGGCAACTTGATCTGACTTACGGATCTGGCTAATTCCCCTTTTATTTCTCGTAAGCAGGAGTTTCAGTTTATAAGCCAGATGTGATCTCATTACTGGAACATGGAAAAGAGCCCTGGATGGTGAAGAAGGAGGGGACAAGAGGCACATACCCTGGTGAGTGAGAACCAGGAAGGCAGAGTCCACTGCAGGGAAAAGCTCAGCTATTCTGACAGGTTCCGGCATATAATTGGTGTTTCCTGGGTAGCTTTTCTTAAAGGCTGAAGCCCTGGGAAGAAACACAGGGGCGCCATTAGCGTGAGCTCCTGAACCTACTCTTCTGGTGTATGTTCTCTCTTGCGTCACTGTATTCTCTGAAAACTTCTTCCTGGTCTCTGGGCCCAAACTGTCAGTGTCTGCTTCTCCTTCCTTTTTACTTTTGGCACAAGTTGCTCCATCACATTTTTAAAAATCCAGACACAACAATGCCTATTTTTTTGTCCTTTCCAGTAGCTCATTCCCTTATATTGAAGAATTGATTCATTGAATGTTTATTTTGAGAAAACAATTCTACTAACTTCTTTGGGTTATTCAGAGGTTTGTTAACCATCAAGAAAAAAATAAATAATTCCCAATTATATTTTCAAGTCTGGGTAACTGCATGGTGATCCCACTTAATAGAAATAAGCCAGAAGAATATGTTGATAGGGAAAAAGATGATAAGTTGACTTGGGACATTATAGTTATTTCTACGAGATGGAGAAACTTGAGTGAAGAAATGCAACATGCCACTAGAGTGGGACAGAGGCTCAGAAGAAAAAGTCTGAGGTAGAGTTGCTAGTATGAATGGATGAGGTCATTAGTCTTACAGTTTGAGAGATAAACCCTGGTGTTGAGGCCTCTGTGAGGAAGTGGATCTTTGGAGACTCTCAATGTTCTTTTTCTGATAAATGGTCTCTACAGTTTCTGCCTTGGATGAAATTTTATAATTTCATTTTTTTATTAAGCAGTCATTATTGCCAAACATGGGGCTTGAGCTCAGGACCCTGAGATGCTCTACCGACTGAGCCAGCCCTAAATTTTAATTAGGTACCCCCAAATTTATATTTTTATTTTTAATTTATTTATTGGGGCACCTGGGTGGCTTAGTTAAGCATCCAACCGACCAGTTAAGGTCGTAATCTTGTGGTTTGGTAAGTTTGAACTCTGTGATGGGTTCTGTGCTGACAGCTCAGAGCCTGGAGCCTGCTTTGGATTCTGCATATCCCTCTCTCTCTGCCCCTCGCCTGCTTACACTCGGTCTCTCTCAAAAATACAAAATAAACATTAAATAAGTAAGATTTTATTCATTTATTTTGAGAGAGAGAGAGAGAGGGTGAGTGGGGAGGGGCAGAGAGAGAGGGAGAAAGATAGAGAAAGAGAATACCAAGCAGGCTGAGATCATGACCTAAGCTGAAATCAAGAGTTGGATGCTTGGGGCACCTGGATGGCTCAGTCGGTTAAGCGTCCAGCTTTGGCTCAGGTCATGATCTCACGGTTCGTGGGTTTGAGCCCCACGTCGGGCTCTGTGCTGATAGCTAGCTCAGAGCCTGGCGCCTGCTTTGGATTCTGTGTCTCCCTCTCCCTCTGACCCTCCCCTGCTCGTACTGTCTCTCTCTGTCTCTCAAAAATAAATAAAAGACATAAAAAAAAAATAGAGTTGGATGCTTAACTGACTGAGCCACCCAGGCGCCCCTCTTAATAACTTTATTAAAGAATTACATAGAGTACATCACATCCATATACATCATTCAATGTGATGAGTTCTGACTGTTGTATAAACCCATGAAACAATCACCATAATCAAGATATACAGTGTTTCCATCACCCCAAAAGATGGCCTGTGCCTCTTTGTGAACCATATTTTCTCCACTGCTGGCTCCAAATGCTATTCTGATTTCTGTCATTTTAGATTAGTTTCCTAAACTAATGGAACCACACAGTATATATTGTTCCATCTGGCTTATTCTACTCATAATTTTGAAAATCATCCATGTTTTTGTATAGATCTCCCACGTTGTTTTTCCAATCACCTATTCATGGACATTTGGGTTGTTTCCAGTTTTGGGCTATTATAAAGTATCTCTGATGCTGTCATTTACAGGACTTTGTATACATGTATGTTTTCATTTCTCTTGGGTAAATCTCTAAAAGTGGAATGAGTCATACAATAAGCGTATATTTACCTTTTTAAGAACCTGTCAGTTTTCCAAAGTGTCTGCCATTTTCTGTCCCAGCAGCAATGTAGGAGATTTGCACTTGCTCCATATCCTCACGCTATCTTGGTATTGTCAGCTTCTAATGTTACTCATTCTAACAGTTGTGTTGTGGTATCACCATGCTTTTGAGATGCATTTCTCTGATGACATAATGTTGGATGTCTTTTCATGTGCTAATTGATCATTCATGTATCTTTTGTGAAGTGTTCAAATCTCTTGCCCATGTTTTACTGGGTTGTTTTCGTTATACTGAATTGTAGGAGTTCTTTATATACTCTTAATACAAGGCTTTTGCCATATATATATATTGGGATAAATGTATGCCAGTTGTGGCTTGCATTATTGTTTTTCTACTGCTGTATTTTGAACATCCAAAGTTTTCAGTTTTTGTGAAGTCCAATTTATTAATTTGATTTGTTTAGTTGATTTTGTGTGTCATACCTTAGAAATTTTTTCTTCCCCTGAGTCACAAAAATGTTTTTCTCTGTTTTAGCTTTTACGTTTACATGAGTTAAATATTGTCTTCAGTGACGTGAAGAATAGGTTTTGGTCCTCCCCAAATTTGGATATACAGTTGTTCCAGTATCTTTTTTTTTTTGAAGACTTTACTCATTTCCACTGCCTTGTCAGCACCTTTGTACCAAAAGCAGTTGATCATATCTACATGGATCTAGTTCTTTGTCTTGACTTGGTGCAATAGCAAGGACTTCCTCTGTAATGTTGAATAGAGTTGCTAAGAGTAGATATACTTGGATTATTCTCAGTCTTAAGGGAAAACCTATTTAGTCTTTCACCATTAAGTTCATGTTTCTTAGATGCCTTTATCAGTTTGAGGAAGGTTTATATTCCTGGTTTGTAAGAATTTTTATAATATGGGGGCGCCTGGGTGGGTCAGTCAGTTAAGCATCCGACTTTGGCTCAGGTCATGATCTAGTGGTTTGTGAGTTTGAGCCCCGCATTGGGCTCTGTGCTAACAGCTCAGAGCCTGAAGCGTGCTTCAGAGTCTGTGTCTCCCCCTCTCTCTGCCCCTCGCATCCTCATGCTCTGTCTCTATCTTTCGATAATAAACAAATGTTAAAAAACTTTTTTAAAAAAGAATTCTTATAATATGTAGGTGTTAAATTCAGTCAAATACTTTCTACATCTGTTGAAATGATCATACAATTTTCCACCTTTAATCTATTACTGTGGTGAATTACATTGGTTTTCACATATTAAGCCAACTTTGCATTCCTGGGATAAGCTCTGAGTGGTAATGATTATCGTTTCATATTTTTCTGGATTTGATCTGCAGCAATTTTATTAAAGGTTTTTACATTTATGTTCATTACTATATTGGTTTTATAAACCATAATAGGAATTTTGGTTTTATTATATATATGGTGAGAAACCACTGGAAAATCTTGAGCAGAATAGGTGATGGGCAATGGAAAGAAGGTGGCAAATTAAGGCTTGTGGCGTGTTAACAAAATCAAGCAATTTGATACAAAATTACTTTTATGTGAAGGCATTTTAGCTTTAGGATCAATTAAAAATTTACATTTGGTTGAACTATATCACATAGAAAACTACTGTCAAGAAGATATTTTTTTTTAGGCTACAAAAATTTAGCTATAGTTGCACGTACAACCTACGGCAACTAACAGTACCTGATATGTCTTTGGGCCAGGGGATCTTATGGAAGTTTCTTAGCCACATTAACATTATGAAATTGGCTTTTTAAAGGTAATGCTTGAATGCAGAATAACAACCTAAGGCAAGAAAGAAAGGGTGTTTGGAGACTGTAATATTAATATAAATATAAAATGATCGTGAATTTAGATTAACTTCAGTTTTTAATTTATAATCCTTAATTCTCTTAAATTCTCATTCTTTATAATCTCATACTTTTTTTAGACTGCATCTTACAGCTGTTAAATATCTGAACTTAAGTATTTTATTCACCAGTTTTTGTTTCAGGAGTTCTCTTCTAATGAACAAATACAAAAGACATTTTTTTTCTCGGTATCTTTTAGATTGGGAGTATGCACTTAAAAACAATAAATTTTCATCAAAGCAAGTTATTTATGAAGAATCATCCAAAGTACTGACAATGGGAAGAAGCCATCTTAGTTATAACCTTGAATGCCCCAGTCTGAGAGAAGACTGCAGATGTGAGAACTGGTTTAAGAACCAGTTAGGCAGTCAGGAGGTACATTCTAGGCAATTGATCACCACTCATAAAGAAATCCTCACTGAAGATCAAAGTAATGAATATACTAAATCTTGGCAAACCTTCCATCAGGATGCAATATTTGATATAAAACAGAATTTCCCCACCAAAGAAAGAGTACATAAGCATGAGCCACAAAAGAGAAGCTATCGAAAAAAATCTGTTGAAATGAAACATAAGAAAGTCTATGTACAAAAGAAACTTTTGAAATGTAATGAATGTGAGAAAGTTTTCAACCAGAGCTCATCTCTTACTCTTCATCAGAGAATTCATACTGGAGAGAAGCCCTATGCATGTGTTGAATGTGGGAAAACCTTCAGCCAGAGTGCAAACCTAGCTCAACATAAGAGAATACATACTGGGGAGAAACCCTATGAATGTAAAGAATGCATGAAAGCCTTCAGCCAGAATGCACACCTTGCTCAACATCAGAGAGTTCATACTGGAGAGAGACCTTATCAGTGTAAAGATTGTAAAAAAGCCTTCAGCCAGATTGCACACCTGGCTCAACATCAGAGAGTTCATACTGGAGAGAGACCTTTTGAATGTATTGAATGTGGAAAGGCCTTCAGTAATGGTTCATTTCTTGCTCAGCATCAGAGAATTCATACAGGAGAGAAACCTTATATATGTAATGTTTGTGGGAAAGCCTTTAGCCATCGTGGATACCTAATAGTACATCAGAGAATTCATACTGGAGAGAGACCTTATGAATGTAAGGAATGTAGGAAAGCTTTCAGCCAATATGCACACCTTGCTCAACATCAGAGAGTTCATACTGGAGAAAAACCTTATGAATGTAAAGTGTGCAGGAAAGCCTTCAGCCAGATTGCATACCTTGATCAACATCAGAGGGTTCATACTGGAGAGAAACCCTATGAGTGTATTGAATGTGGGAAGGCCTTTAGCAATAGTTCGTCACTTGCACAACATCAGAGAAGTCATACTGGAGAAAAACCATATATGTGCAAGGAATGTAGGAAAACTTTTAGCCAGAATGCAGGCCTTGCTCAACATAAGCGAATTCATACTGGAGAGAAACCTTATGAATGTAACATTTGTGGGAAAGCCTTTAGCTATAGTGGATCTCTTACTCTACATCAAAGAATTCATACAGGAGAGAGACCCTATGAATGTAAAGATTGTAGAAAATCTTTCAGGCAGCGTGCCCATCTTGCCCAGCATGAGAGAATTCATACCATGGAGTCATTCTTGACTCCTTCCTCTCCCTCACCCTCTGTGTCCAGTCAGTTGCCCAGACCTATAGGTTTTATCTCCTAACTATGCCTTGAATCAGACTCCTTTAATCCATTTCCATTCCATTATCTTTGTCCAGTACATGGGAATCTATTTCATGTGGACTATGGAAATAACTTTCTGATTGGTCTTCCTGTATTTACCATTTCCTTTGTCAGTTGCCTACATTGCAATCAAACTTGTATTTTAAAAGTTTGATGATATCACTTCTCCTTCATTGGTATCCCATAGTTCTTAGGTTAAAGCACACATCCCTCAAAATAGCTTAAAAGACCCCCTGCCCCAGATACCTTGTTCCATTATACTTTCCAAAGTACTATTTCATGTAAAATCCATCTGATTCTTTGGGTAACTAAGAACTCCTATTCCAGCATCAAACAGATCTGGGTTCTAATCCTTGTTCTTCCATTTTCTAGCCCTCTAGTTTTGGAGAAACATTTTGTTCTTTGTAACGTTCAGTCTTCTTTATATTATGGGAATAATAATGGTACTACCTCAGAAGTTGATGGGAGGATTAAATGAGAGAATGCATGTAACTTGCTCAGAGTGCCTAGCATAACGTAACCACTGAATAAACATTACTGTAAAATGAAGAGATACTTCATACAAAGAAGTATACAAAGTATACAAAGAAGACCTAATCATCTTAGCGAGGATCATCTAAGAAAAGCAGCAGCAGCTCAACACTTAAGAGATTATAAATATTTTTATTAGGAATAGTAGTCATTGTGGTTGATTACAGTAGCACTGGAGTTAAAGACCATGATGATATAGAGTAAGCTCTGACTTTTTTAAGAAAAACTTCATTAGATATTCAGCAGTTCTAAGAAGCCAGATTTTAAAAATAACTAGTAATATGTAGGCTTTACTAGGATATATTCAACATTTACGTTTAGACAAAAGCAAAATAGATAATTTTTAAAAGACAAAAAGATTCATAACTAAAGAATAGAAAATAAAATGGAAGTTTGATTCCTCTCCTAATTCCAGGTGGTTGAATTATATTAAATCTATGTCGTTTAAAACTGAAAAGGTTAAGCCAGCTCTCTAAATTGTAATTCCAAAACTAGAAGGGAAAAGGAAACTAGATCAGTCCTCATAAACTGGTTGCCCACAAACATACTTGATTTGGTAGTCATCAAGTTTAAAATGAATATCCCCAAAATTAAAAATACCTTTATGTGGGCATGTTTCCCAGTTCTCCACAGTTCAAACCACTCCTTCCTTTCCATCTGACTTATTTTACACTTTATATTACTTCCTGACTCCTGGAGGCTTTGAGTATGCAATCAATTCAGAACCAACTCACATAGGAATACAGGTACACAGCAAATGGATGCAAAGGAAGACTTGAACAGACACATTATCCTTCTGCAGGGGAAAGACTATTCTAGAGATGGTAGAGGCCCAAAGTTAATTTACAGATTCGTTGTATCTAACAAAATCCCAAGAAGAATGTTTTAAGGCTTGAAACACTCTGTGAATGTGAACATACGCACATGTACATTCATATAGGTAAACACACATATATAAATAAAAGTAATATGTCACTGGCTTAATAGTAACATTGATTCTGCTCTCATACAACCAATTCCCTCATCCTTTTATCCAAATGAGAAAGTTATTAGAGAGTATTGTAATTGTAATCATAGAGTGAAAACAATCTTCCTAAACACGTGAGATCCAGAAGCCACACATATACATAAATTCCACATTTTACTGCATAAGAACTTTATTAAGCTTTTATATAGTCAAAGATAGTACAAACACGAAGTTTTTAATATCAGTATTGAAGATATTATAACATGAAATTCATATCCTTAACATAAAAGTGCTTCTACAGCTCACTTAGAAAATGACATTACTCCCATGAGCAAAGGATATAACAAAGCAACAGGTGACTGGTAAGTGACAGAATCTCACTAGAATAAGACAAGTTAAACCAACCAACTATCCATTTGTCAATATCAGACATTTTTAAAAATCTGCATTGCAAAAGCACAGAAAAGGAGATACTTCTATGTACTGATGTGAGGAAGTATGAATCTGTACAAATTTTCTGAAAAGTAATGACAATATCAATTGGAATTTTCACTGAGACCGTCAAAAATTTCTTTACAAAATTACCTTATTTCCTTACCCCATGAAGCAGATAAAACAATGTAAAAGATACCAAACGAAAAAGAAAAGAGGATCATTAGTGGATGAGAGAGTTGAACAAATAATAGACAAGGGAAAAAAGTGTTCCTTCATGAAATGCAGCAGAGGCTGCTGCTATCCGCACTGTTCGAATGCTAGAGATGTCAGGAATACAGCCACTCTGCCCCAACGCTGTCTGTACAGAGCATCCCTAGAGAAGTAAGAGGCTGGGGGTAATAAACAATGACAAGACTGTGCACTGCTTTCTATGTGGCAGTCAACAGCTTCCTCACTTCACCCTCTTCTATAAGTAAATTGAATAGGATTGTTTACACCATCCACAAAAGTGACTTTCAGTCAAAATCTTAAAAGTAAAATTAGTAAGCATTATAAGAAAATATACTAGGATATATTTATAAACTGGTATTGAACATACCTTTCTAAAAACTGCTTTTAAACAAAAATTAAAAACAAAACAAAGGAAGAAATTATTTGTACTAACATACAAAGGGAAAGATGTAAGGACATCTATAAATAAGTAAAGGACAACTAAGCAAGTATAAAAATGGAAAAGTATCAGAATAGGAAAATCATAGAAGAAATCGGGATGGCTGATATAGGAGTCCCTGCTTAACCTCACTAGTATTGAGATACAAATTTAAATAATGTCGTATCAAAAAGTGGCAGCTATATGGAGAAATGAGTACTCCTCATTGCCACTTTGGAGTCAGTGAAGTTTTTAAAATGTTCACTGTAGTCCCTTTGGAGGACTACAGACCATCACTTTTTAAAAACTTTTTATGATGGTGATGGTGGAGGGCACTTAAGGGGAAGAGCACTGGGTGTTGTATGGAAAACAATTTGACAATAAAATATTATTAAAAAAAAATAAACTCAATAAAAAGAAAAAGAAAAAAAAAAGTGAAGGTCTCCAAAAAGAACATTCAAGATAGCATTAGCCTCCCCATTAGCAATATTAGATAATACAGAATGTGCTGCACCTTCCAAGTTATGAGGTAAAATTAGTTTGAATATAGAAGTCTATACCCAAACAACAATGAAGCGTGAGACTCAACACTGATATTCTGTAGGTGCAGTTTGCTTCAGTTTACTCTCACTTATCCTTTATGAGGGTATTAAAGGATTCGCTTTAGCAAAATTTGGATGAAACAGGAAGGTGGCAGCAGGAAAGACTTCAATAAACAGTGGATTTGACCTGGGAAAGCGGTGCTGAGGAGGACTAGATGATTGTTCTACAACAATCAGACCGAATTACTGGTAGGCTAGAAATCCAGGGACTCAATGAAGAAAATCTTCGGGAAGACTGAAATAGGTTTCATTAAATAAGTATGAAGTTGGAGGATTATAGCAATAGGGTGAAGAATAAAAGTCTGTCCTTAGGAAGATAGAAAGGCAGTAATTGGCTTTGGGAAAAACCAGTAAGGTCTGAATATAAAGCAAGCCCCCACAAAATGGGATATGATTTTGGAGAACAGAATATGAAAAAATGAAAATCCATTTGACTGATATCAGGAAGAAACTCCTTTAAGTGCATCCTGGGATCATAACATCAGACCCATAGGGGAGGAAATGTAATCTTCACACACTCCTTGGCTCCAACTCGTCAGAAAATATTTATATAGTGATAATGATCAAGTGCTATTTTATTTCCAACTTTACAGTATATAGACAAATCACTTAAGTCTGCATGTATATAGACTTACTTGTTGTCTACCTAATAATGTAAAAGGCAAAATGTAGCTGACAGATTGGGTGGTGGGAGGTTGACAGCAATAATGAGAGACTGAAGAAGCAAGGATGAGGGACAATATTCTCATAGAGGGGATTCAAAAGATCTAAAGTCAACAGAATAAGAAATATAGGTTACCTGTATTTCAAGGTAAAATACAACAGAGGAGCTAATAGGTAATTCTCTTGGTGGGATGAGTTAAATTCTTATCTTTCATAAGAAATATTACTGAAGAGTCTATAAAGTTGATAAATGGAATAGCAATTTAGGATTAGGATTCTGACAGAAACCTAATTCCAATTAGCTTAGAAAAAGGAATTTTTAGTACCTGAAGTTGAAAGGTCTAACGTGTATATGGTGCAGCTTCAGGCAGATACAGACTCATCAGAGACTGGTGATTTCATTCTCTGGCAGGCTCTCTCTTGGTGGTGGGAAAATGGCATCTTGGTATTGGACTTAAAAGGTCCTTAGAGCTTTTAATTTCAAAAGGAAGATGATCTTATTTCTCTTAGCCTCCATGTCAATCAGAGAAGAAAAAGATAATTGTTCTAGGGTAGGCTACGTGCCCACTCTGGACCAATCACTAGGCCCATGGAATGGGATACTCTGGCCAGTCTGGATCAAGCGCACAGGCCTCTGGTAGGGGGACTGGATCCCTGGATTGACCAGTTCACAAAATTCCCCTGGGATGGGGACAAGGTGGAGTGAGGTTGAGAATCATTTCCCATAATGAAAAAAATTTGACCTGGCAAGGATATTTATCAAATCACTGCGTGACTATTCCAATCTTTTGCTGCAGAAAGAATGTGTTTGATAAGGTGGTACTGCCCTGTAGCAAGGGTGAAGTTAAATTTCCATGGGTGAAGTGGATGCAGTACATTGTAGCTTATAATTTAGCTATCTTGCCAGTAATAATAAAATGGCTGCATGCTAGACAAGGCAACCTCAACAGCAAGAAACCAGGGCTTGGGTGACTAGTGGTTGAGCCTCTTCTGGACCATTCAGACCAGAAAACTTAAGGCTAGTTCTCTTTAAAGCCTGCCAAAGAAGGCTTCCTTCACAGAAGACATCAGAGACAACCAACAGAAAGTGAAGCTGTTTAAGGATCGCAGATCCGATCTGCAAAGAGGGTTGCCTTCAAGAAACTTCATTCCCCACCCCCAACCCTTCCACTGGGTCTATAGGAATGGTCAAGTGGTACATACCCTTAGGGAGGCAAATTCATATATATTTATGACAAGATTTTAAATGTATTTACTAACTTCTGAATATAGAGGTGGAATAAAGATAGGTCTATCCACTTCTTTCTGAAACCAAATTAAAGCAAGAATAAGAAACATATATGTGAGCCCATCTTTGATGAAGTGAAGAAATATCTACAATTCTGAGCCTCAAAATCCATAAGGAAATGCTGCTAAATGTTAAGAACCCTGAGAGGAAACTGTTGCTGTATCAAAGGGTATAAAATTCTTCCAAAGCAATGTCCTATCGAGAAGGGCAAAAGAAAAGATGTCTTGATTAGAAGGTGTTACTTCAAAAAGTCGGACTTTAGAAGCCTCCCTCAATCGTTTACAGTTGCAGAGTGGCAGGGGGAGTAGCAGAAGGGTTCAAGGAGGAAACACCCGGGTTTTGAATAGTTAACCTGTCCTATGACAGAGGGGAGACACTGCCAATGATATGCAGGACTGCAAGGGAAAGAAAGGCTAAATTCTTACTACTCAAAGTGTGGGCTATACCAACAGCATTACTTGATAATTTCTCAGAATTCCAGAATATTGGGCCTTAATCCAGGCCTAGTGATTCAGAATCTGCATCTCTCTTCAAGACCCCCAGGTGATCTGAATACACAGTAATATTTGAGAATCATTGGGCTAAAACAAATTTCCTGCTAGTCTGGAGCACTGCCCTTGGAAAAATAGCTACATTAGGAAGAGCTCTATTTATTAAAAATAAGTTTAATTTTTTTAAATGTTTATTTATTTTTGAGAGAGAGACACAGAACATGAGTGGGAGAGGGGCAGAGAGAGGGAAATACAGAATCTGAAAATAGGCTACAGGTTCTGAGCTATCAGCACAGAGCCTGATGCAGGGCTCGAACTCACAAACCATGAGATCATGACCTGAGCTAAAGTTGAAAGCTCAACCGATTGAGCCACCCAGGAGCCCCTAACTCAACATTTTAAGTCTCTCAGAGACCCTATGGAACAGGAGATATTTAATGGAACTTCCTTCTAACAAAACTGAATAAAATGACCAAAAAAAAAAAAAAAAAAGCCAGCCCCATTGAAAAAGTAAAGTGAGGGGTGCCTGAGTAGCTCAGCAGGTTAAGCTCTTGATATCAGCTCAGTTGATCATCTCAGTTGTGAGATTAAGCCCACATTGGTTTGTGTTGGGCGTGGAGCCTGCTTAACTTCTTTTCTCTCCCTCTGCCTTGCCCCCACTCACACTTGCTCCCAAAGGAAAGTAATTTCATACCACCCCACATCACACATTATGAAAAGTTTAATACAGAAACAAGGCCACACTTAACGAACATGTTAGGATCTCTGGCACCCTCTGCCCTCTCTCCTAAGACTGGCATAATGGAGAAAACGTAGGGAGAAGAAATTCTGAAAAACTATACCAGTATATTCCAACTTGTTGGGCAAGATGTAGGCAGCACTGAATAATGGTACATAAAAATTCATCCAAGAATCCTTCATTCTAGAGAGATGGTAGCTTGACTAGCAAGGGCAAGTTAAAGAGCGATTCGGATTTGCCTATCTTTTTGATCCAGGAACTTCTTGAAAAATACTGGTGAAAACTTTCAAAAGCATATATACAAGAATGTTAATTGCAATGTTTTTTCTAATCCTACATCCACAGTGATCCTGTTCTTGCTAAATGTGAATTTGAGATATAAACTTCCAGTGAAGATGGAATTATGGGTGAGGGGGGCGAATAGTTTACCATCTCATCTGAAACACTAAAAATATCTGAAGCCTTGGTATCCAAGACACTGGACATCAGGCAATGAAACAGAGATCCCTGAAAAACGGTAAACAAATGAGGTGAGTACTATTATTTCTCCCAAATAACTGCATGTAGTTTCCAGACTCTTGTCTCCCTGAGTTGAGGAGATGGATCTGGGAGTCAGGGAGACCGAATGAGGTGGCTCGAGTTCTCAGGATGAAATGCCTGAGAGTTCTTAGAGGAAAAAAACCCTAGACATCAGAATCTTTTTACTTGAATGCTGATCAGATCATGCATGTGAGGTAATCACTTGAATTACCTGGGAAAAGAACTGATAGAATTATGAGGAGAAAGGGAAAAGTCCAAAATGATAAGAGATTCTGACACACATCTGTCATAAGAACAAGTAGAAAGTCAGCAAGGATACTGGAGACCTGAACTATCCAGCTAACTTGACCTAACTAACATTTTTAAAACCCTCAACCCAAAAATAGAATACAAATTATTTTGTTGTACCCAGAATACTTACCAAAATAGACCATGTCCCAGGCTTTAAAACATAGCTCAATAAAATTAAGAGTTCAAGTCATACAAAATGTTTTCTGACCAGACGGGATTAAATTAGAAATCAGTAACACAAAGATCTCCAAGTAGCTGGACCTAAATAATAAAAGTCTCCAAGCAGCTGGACCTAAATAATAATCTATGAGTCAAAAAAGAAATCAAAAAAGAAAAAGGAAGCCTTTAAAATGGAATGAAACATAGAACACAGCATGTCAATGTGTGGGATGCAACTAACAAGAGTGCTCAGAAGGAAATAGAGTACTAAGTCACAATTAATACTAAGTTATAAAATTTTGAAAGCTCTCAGTGACTTCAATTTCCACCTTAACAAATTAGAAAATGAGCAATGAGACACAAAGTTAGCATAAGAAAGGAAATAATAAAAAGAATCCATGAAAGAGGAAACAAAAACAAGAGGTCAATAAAACCAATAAAACTTCAGACTGAATACTAAAAAAATACACAAGCTGCCAACACCTGGAATAGCAGAGCTGACATCACCACAAATTCTATAATTATGAAATGGTTATGAGAATGTTGTGGGCTTTATGGAAATAATTTGACAACTTAGAAGAAATGGGAAATTTTCTTGAAAGAAATGATCAAAAGTTTTCTCAAGAAGAAACAATCTGAACGGGTCTGTTAGAAATTGTAATTTAAAATAGTGGATTGATCCATTTACCCTTTGTTCTTTTTTTGTGTAATTTCTACCTTTGTAGTTTGATACATACAAATTTAGGACTGTTTAGCTGGAAATCGATACGTTTTATGTTTCTCTTTATCCCTGATTACATTTGTTGTTCTCATGTCTGCTTCATCTGATACTAGTATCATGATTCCAACTTTCTTTTCGTTAGTGTTTGCGTGTTCTATCTTTTCTCCACTTTAAATTATGAATGCCTGTATATTTAAGGTTGGGTCCTGCTTTTCCATGCAGTTTTACAATCTCTTATGTTAACTGGTATGTTTAGACCATTTGCTATAATTTAAAAAATATATTTGGACTAAAAACCTATCTTCAAGGTTCACTTGTTTCCTTAGCTGTGTCAAGTATACTGAAAGCAGACGTTCATCTATGTTCATTTCTAGTATTTCCACCTCTGCTCAGATGACCCATGTAATTTGCCTATTGTGAATCTTTTTGGTTAAAACTTTGAACATATTATAGTTATTTAAAATTTTGTCAGTCAGGGGCACCTGGGTGGCTTAGTCGGTTAAGTGTCTGACTTTGGCTCAGGTCATGATCTCACTTTTCCCAAGTTCAGGCCCTGCATGGGGCCCTGTCCTGACAGCTCAGAGCCTGGAGCCTGTTTCAGATTCTGTGTCTCCATCTTTTTCTCTGCCCCTCCCCTGCTTGTGTTCGTTCTCTTCTCAAAAATGAATAAACGTTAAAAAAATAATAAAATTTTGTCAAACAGCTGTCACTTTGAGTAGTTCTGGAGTGCTTTGTCACTTGGTGGGGATGGAAAGTGTAACTTATTCTTAATTTGT
>PJEM01015257.1:0-30918 GCA_004023845.1 Helogale parvula | reverse complement strand
CCCGTCTCTCCACACCCTCGCCAGCATCTATAGTCTTTTGATTTGTTCATTTTAGCCACTCTGACTGGTGTGAGGTGGTATCTCAGTGTGGTTTTGATTTGAATTTCCCTGATGATGAGTGACACTGAGCATCGTTTCATGTGCCTGTTGGCCATCTGGATGTCCTCTTTGGAGAAGTGTCTATTCATGTCTTCTGCCAGGCAAAGGAAACAATCAAAAAAACTAATAGGCAACCGACAGAATGGGAAAAGATAGTGGCAAATGGCATATCAGATAAAGGGCTAGTATCCAAAATATACAAGGAGCTCACTAAACTCCATACAAGAAAAATGAAAGATCCAGTGAAAAAAAAATTTTTAAACAGTAAAAAACAAATTTACAACAACTCAAAAAATTAAAAATATGTAAGTATAAATGTAGCAAAGTATGTACAAGATCTACATGCTGTAAACCACAGAAAAAATAATGAAAGAAATCAAAGAAAACATAATGAAATGGAGAAACATATCATCCTCATGGATTGGAAGGCTCACTACTGTCAATATGTCAATTCTCCCCCAAATTAACCTATAGATTTAACACAACTGCAATCAGAATGGTAGCAAAATGTTTTGTCAGATATAAACAGATCAATTCTAAAATTTACATGAAAAGACAAAGGAACTAGAGTAGTCGAAACAACCTTATAAAATAAGAACAAACTTCTTAAGGACCCAACCTTGCTGATTTTAAGACTTGCTAGGAATAGTAATCAAGACTGTGTTCTCAGTCTCAGTGGGAGGAAAAGCATGCAGATGAATGGAACAGAATCAAGAGTCCAAAAATACACCTATACAAATACGGTCAATTGATTTTGACTGAAGAGCAAAGGCATTTCAGTGGATAAAGGATCGTCTTTTTAACAAATGATGCCAGAACAATTGGACATCATGCCCAAGAAAAAATCTTTAAAAGGCACCTCACACTTGACATAAAAATTAACTCAAAATGCATCACAGACATGTACAATGTAAGCCTATAAACTTTAGAAGAAAACATAAGAGAAAATCTTTGTGAACTTGAATTAGGCAGAGGTCTTAGATGTAACATCAAAAGCACAGTCCATCAAAGATAAAGTTGATAAATTGGACTTCATCCAGACGGAGGACTTTTGCTCTGCAAAAGACATGGCTAAGAGAACTCACAAACAGATAAAGAGCTCTCCCAACACGACAATGTGAAAAACACACAACCCAAAGAAGAAACAGGCGGAAGACTGGAACAGATGCTTTGCTGAAGAAGGTGTAGGGATGGAAGAGAAGCACATGAAAGAGGCACAACATCCCTAGTCCCTCACTGTAGTGTCATCAGGGAAATGTACACTAAAACCACAATAAAATACCATGACCCACCTATTAGAATGGCTATTCGTTTTTTAAACAGCGGTAGTATTTAAAGCTGACAAGGAGGCAGAGCAACTGCACGTCCTATCCAATTCAAGTTGAGATGCAAAAGGGGAAACGCGGAGTTTCTAGAAGTTGAACGTACACTTAACCACGTGCCCCAGCAATGCTCTTCCTGTGTACTCACACTGGTGAGGCAAAAACTCTGTTGTCCCCAACTGGAAACAACCCAAATGTCCTTCAACAGGTGAGTGGATGGAGAGCCGGGTACATGGAGGCAGTGGAACACGGCTCAGGAGGACCAAACTACTGACACTCACCATGGATAGATGGCAAACTAAGCGCGCCGAGGGGAAGAAGCCAGCCGCCAAGGGGTACCTGCCGTTTCCTTGTGAATGACCGTCTGGAGAAGGCACAGCTGTAGGCATGGACCACAGACAGGTGGCTGTCAGACTTAGAGCTGGGGAAAGAGTGCAACCGCAAAGGGGTACACAGGGAATTTGGGGGTGATGGGACTGTTCTGCACCGATTGTGGCGGTAGGGACATGAATCGGGCAGGCGTCACAACTCAAGAGACCTGTAATCCACAAAAAGATAGACTTCACTGTATGAAAATCTGGATAGATTTTTAAGACAAAGTGATACTTACAACAAAGTCGCTATGGGAGCGCCTGGGGGGCTCAGTCAGTTAGGCGTCTGACTTCAGCTCAGGTCATGATCTCATGGTTAGTAAGTTGGAGCCCCATGTAGGGCTCTGTACTGACAGCTCAGAGCTCAGAACCTGGAGCCTCCTTGGGATTCTGGGTCTCCCTCCCTCTGCCATTCCCCCAATCACACTCTGTCACTCTCTCAAAACTAAATAAACATTAAAAAAAAGTTAAAACAGAGTTGTGAATGTTCCTCCTTAACCCTTAGCCCTCTGATAGTCTTGTCATTCATTGTGGAAGAGGGCACCCAGGGGAGCCGCTGGCTCCAAGAGGGACCTCTGGGCAGACCTGGAGCTCACCGCCACCCTGAAGAAGAGCTCTCTCACCTGCCATGAGCAAGAAAAATACCTTTGCTGCTAAAACCCATTTTGAGTTTGGGTTTGAGATGACAATGTAGCAAAAAACTGACTAATATAGTTATGCAATCCGATTTGATTACAGAAAACACCTGTTAGCAGCTCTCGCACAGCCCGGCCCTGGAGCCTGCTGCTCTGGGAAGGGGACATTCTTCTCTCGTAATCAGAGTGGATCAGAGCAAGAAATAAAGGAGCCTGGTTAACATCAGACGGCAGCCCTTCCCCCTCCCGAGGAGCACAGAACCTCGCTCCCTGCCTGGGTCTCCCCCCACCATTATGGGGGACTCGCACTCAGGCCTCCATCCCCCCTCAGCCGTCCACACAGCCCTCTTCGTGGACTGCCGACCCCTCTGGGCCATCACCCCTGCCACTGGTGCCGGGGTCCCCGGGAGCCTGTGCCTTGCTGAGAGCTAGAGTCTCTCCATGTCGGATAGGCAGGGGCCCCAGAAGGCTCCGGGTGGTGCTGGGTCAGTGGCCCGCTCTGGGGAGAAGGACGCGTCCCCACACTGGATATGACCTGGGCCCCCACACAGCAGGGCTTGGATTTGGGGCCTCGGTGGCCTCTAATTACACAGACGGGCTCCGGTCCTCACCCCTCTGCCCAGGAGATCAGAACCCTGTCCCGAAGGTGGAGAAGGAAAAGAGCATGATGCACACACCCGCACCCCCCATCCCTTCCCTCTTTCTGCCCAGGCACCTGTCTCCTGAAATGAATCCCGTCTCCTTTAATCCAACACATTTAACTGAGACCAACACGTACTCAAGATGATACCTAACTACCCGCTACAGAATCGGGTCCAGTTCCAACCTGCCCAGAACACCTCTGCCCATTTAACAGATGAAGAAACTGACGCTCAGGGAGGTGCCACAAGTTGCCCAAGGCTGAACGGGAGCTAAAGGATAGAGACAGACAGAGTGGGGTGGGGGGAGCCCGGGCCCCGTGCTTCCGAAGATCTTTTACATGTGCAAAGCCCAGGAGGTGAGGTCGAGAAGTGGTAACAAAGGCCAAGGAGTCAGGGGCAAGTGGAAAGTCCTATGAACTCAAGTGTTTATCTTTGAAATGCATGTGGCTCCATGATCTATCTTAGTTTTAATCAAAAGTACTTTCTATTTGCCACAGGGAAATACTCATGTCCCCCTGTCATGGTGCAGATCCTCAAGGGGAAGCCTGCCCTGAGTTGGGAACCCCCAAAGCACAAACAACGCCAGACCCTGCCTGGCAGATTCTGCCTGGCAGAATGAGCCAGGGGCAGAGGGTGGGCACAATTGTCCTGCTGCTAGAGGCTCTGGAGGATGAGGTTTGGGAGGAAAGGGGACTGTCTGGATGTCACCTGCCAGCACCAGGCATGGAGACCAGGATATTCAACCTAGAAAACCAAGGAACATATCCTGGATGCTGATGCCTCCACTTTACAGATGGGAAAACTGAGGCCTGAAAAGGGAGTGACCTGCTCAATCACCCAGAGAAATGGCACCACATCTGAGCCGGAATTGAGTCTCCTCGTGCCCAGTCCAGGGATCCTGACTCCACGGAGTCCAGAGTGTGAAGGCCACCCTCCCTTGTCCCCCCAGCCCCTGCCCTGTGCCTCGGTGGCCTTGCTGGTACTGGCGTTGACCAGAGGTGAGAGGCCATGGGCTCTGTTCTCCAGGATCCCATGGGTCAGGGGTGCGAGGGAGCAGAACTGGCCACCTCCCCAGGCCCTGCTGTGTGACTTTAGGCAGTAACAACCTCTCTGAGCCTCGGTCACAACAGCTCTGAAACGGGGACAATAAATAGACGTGTAAGGCGAGGACCGAGTGAGATGGGTCAGAAGGGCAGTGACCACAGAGCCCAGCAGAGCGACCACCTGCCTACGTCATCCCTTCTTTTCCTTATGATTTTCACTCTTGTCATCGTGGTCATTCCTAGAGTCAGACTCAGGCTGCGGGAGGCTCTGGACAGAGCTTCAGGGCCAGTGAACTTGCCTGCTTGGGGCCCAGGGGACCGTGTCTGAGTCAGGCCCCGGAGCCCTCAAGGCAAGGAGCAAAATCTCAGTGCTGAGGGCAGAGGAGCCTAGCGTGTGGGCCCCGTGTGGGGGGCCCTGCTTTGAGCTTGGCCGGCGGGGCCAGCCCCAGCCGGGGAGCCCACAGAGATGCTGATGTGACCTGAAAAGGATCCAGCACTTGTCACATGTAGACCATGACTGCACTCCCTGCTCAGAGCAGCCCCATGAGCCAAGCATCGTGTGTGGGGAAACTGAGGCCCAGAGGCGGGAAGCTCGTGTATAAAACTCGAGCTTGGGTCTGTTTGCCTGCAAACCTTGGCCCTCTCTCTGGTGAGCAGCCCTGGGCTCTTTCCACCTGCCCAGAGACTATAAATCTGCAGCCTCAAGCAGAATCCTGCTCCCAGATGGAATTTCTTTGGCACCTACGGTGTAATAAAAATCTGGAAATTTCATAGAAAAAAAATCTCCGATTTTTCTTCAAAAAGCAAGAAATTGGGACACTACATTCCAAAGTCCCAGATGGCAACCATTACCAGGAGCCAAACTCATCTTCAAGAATAGCTCAGGCTTAGGAGCCAGAGGCCTGAGCGACCTTGGGCAATTAACACACCCCCCGAGGCCCCGTTCCATCACCTGCATGATGGGTGTCTCCCCTGTGCCTACCTAAGGGTCACAGCAGGCGACAAATGAGCTCAACACATGTAACATGTATACGGGCCCGCCAGGTTCTCTCATCGGGTTCACCCTGGTTCTCTTCTGGAACCCCCTCTCCTACCATCCACGGTTTCTTCCTCCGCCTGTTACCTGGCCTGCCTTCACCCCTCACTCACTGACATGGCTGGCCTGGCCCCCCCCTCCCCAGCCCTTAGAACTTCTGACCTCTGCACTCCAAGATTTGGGCTGTAAAGGAACAGGACTCAGCTACGGGTCACAAGTGTCCAGAAAACACTCACGGTGAGTTCCATCCTGGATTCTGAACCCAGTCTGCATGTGTGAAACTGCCTGCATCCAGGGCACCCTCACCAGCCCACAGATTTATCCCCGGTGGCATGGAGGCCCCCAGGGCAGTGGGATACAGAGCATAGTCTGAATGGGGCAGGGACCCTGGAGGACTGACTAGTATCCTGGGGTGGCATCAATGTGACTCTGAGGACAAGCACATCACCTCCCGTGTTGTCCCACCCAGGGCCTCTCGGGCTCCTGGCTTCTCCCGCCAGGTGATACTCAGGCCTTCCCTGAGCTCCCAGCAGGAGGACCTCCCCCACCCCGTTCCACCATCCTGAAGACCACCAGTCATCTCCTACAGGACGTGTGAACGGCCTATCCGCTCCCATGGACACTGTCACTGGAGCAGAGCAGGGTGCCTGGGTGAACTTGGAGGGAGAGAGAAAGATTGATTTTCAGATTATCTCCCAATCCATAGTTGTCAAGGAAGAAAAAAGACCTAAACAATCGTGAAATTAAATCAAATGAGTTTCTGGATGCTGAATGGTTTCTCTCTCCTGCCCACAGGCTCCTTCTACGTGTCCCCAGGGAAGGGATGATAAACGGGCCCCTGTGTGTGTGCTCTCCCACCGGTCCCTCTGACCATCCATGCAGTCCGCAGGGACTTCTTGTGCTCCTACTGTGCGCCCCACCTTGCTTTGGTGCCAAGAATCTGGGTGTGAATGGGCAAACACCACCCTTTCCTTGTAGGGCACCTGACCAGGGAGCAGTAAGACCCTCAAAGAGCAGTTACCGCCCAGGACTAAGTACTGTGCTGATATGAACACAGGGCTCTGAGGAAACACTCCAATCCAGCAGGGTTGGGGGTGGGGGGAAAGGCAAGGAGGACTTCCTGGAGGAGGCTGAGCTCTGCACTTTGAATAGCAGTGAGCTGGGCCAAGGCAGAGCCAGATAATGCGGGAGATGGGGGAGCAGGGTGGTTCTAAGTAGCAAAGTGTCAAGACTTTGGACTTTGTTCTAAGGGCAGTGGACAATCATGGGAGGTTTTAATCAGTAAAGTGACACATGGGCAGAATCATGTCAAATTTTCACTCTGGCCGCTGTGCGGAGAATGGATTGGTGGGGAGCCATGCAGGGGTGGGGAGCACAGACAGGAGGGTCTGCCTCCTTCCGCCGAGAGGAGATGGAGGCCTCAGTTCACCCTGCAGTGAGCATCACCACGTAGCCAAAATCACTCCCTCTCCCCCCGCGAGTCTGCCCCCCCACTCACCTCAGTGAGCCCCTCACCGACCACCCCACTTAAAGCTGAAGCCCCTCCCCCAGCTCTTCCAACTCCCCTTTATCGTGCTCTGATCATCTTTGAACATGCTGTATCATTTACTTATTTATTAACTGCTTGTTGTCTGTAACACACACACACACACACACACACACACACACAACAGGGAGGAATGTAAGCTCTGGGGCAGCATGGCCACGGCCATGATTTCTTCTATGATGTATCATCTGCCCAGAGCAGGTGCTGAGTAAATGTTTGTTGAATGAATGAACGAACGGACCGACCTGGTCACCATTATCGTCACCCACCAGAACGATGACAGTCCTGAGACCAGGAGTGGGCGTCACCTTTCTCAGTTGCCACTGGGGGTCAGTGGTGGATGGCGTTTGCAGCTGCAGAGGTGGGTAGTAGAGAGCTGGGGAGGCGGTTCTAGGGCTAGCGATGCAGTCGGGAGGGGATTGGGACTGGAGGGGGCGGGGGGTTCAGAGTGCACCCAAGGGCAGGGGTGGGAGAGTGTGTGGCCAAGCTGAGAACAGGAGTGCAGCTGATGGTGGAGGTGGGTTCAGAGAGGTGCCGGGTTTGAGCAAGGTCCGGGCTAGGAGGGGAAGAGCGGGGCTTGGGTCCAGGCCAGGGCAGGGATGGGGCCAGGAGGGCCAGTAGTAACTCATGGCTCCCCTATGGGATCTTCTCTGGCCCCGTACCAGGATAGGGGGTGAAGGGTGGCCCCCCTGCCCTGCTCAGGGTCTCAGGCTCTGACACAGCCCCCTGCCCCTGCCCCGCCCCTCCGTCAGCCCCTTCACTTGGCACTGGTCGGGCTGCAAGAGCCAGCCAAGGAGAGGGGGTCCATCACCAGGCTTCAGACCCCCAGACTGTTCAGGCCAGCCAGGCACCTGGGAAACCCTCGTCTACCCACCGTTGCGCCCACAGAAAACCAGAGGCCCAGAAACAGCAAGAACACCACGTCTCCTGCCTCTGAAGAGCAATAGGGCGGCAGCTGGGAGGTCAGGAGGCCTAGACGCATTTCTTACTCTGCCTGCACCCCCTCCCCCCGCCTACCTCCCATGCCCTTGGGCAAGTCATCACACTGGCCTCGATTTCCCCACCTGCAAACTGGAAGCAAGAGGCAACATCTTACTCCTTTGAGCCTGTGCCAAGTTGTAACCTCCAACTTGTGCTCACGCGAGGCAATAATATGTCCTTTAAACCAAACCAAGTCGGGGCGCCTGGGTGGCTCAGTCGGTTAAGCGTCTGACTTTGGCTCAGGTCATGATCTTAGGGTTTGTGGGTTCGAGCCCCACATCAGGTTCTGTGCTGACAGCTCAGAGCCTGGAGCCTGCTTTAGATTCTGTATCTCTCTCTCTCTGACCCTCCCCTGCTAGCGCTGTCTCTCTCTGTCTCTCAAAAATAAGTTAAAAAAAAAAACCATACAGATAGGGAAACTGAGGCCTGGAGAGAGAAAGCAACTTATCAAGCAGCATGGAGCCAGGGGGACAGGCCTCCCTCTTTACCTTCCTCGCTCCCCAAAGTGAGAGTTTAACTCCTTCCTGTCAGGCTCCCCCGGGGCTCAGAAACCTGCAATTTGGAATCTGCTTGCTCCACACTCTACCCTCTGTCTGAACAACGCTGCTGAGGAGTGACAGGAGGCCAGAGCAGGGACGCCTCAGCTGTTCAAGCCCCTACCCCTGCTCTGGCTGGTGGTGCAGCAGTTTCATGCTTGGGCTTGGAGCCAGCTAGACCTGTGTTCAAGTCCCAGCTATGCCCCCTCACTACCTGGATACTCACAGATGAGTATTGTTTTAATAGTTTATTTATTTTTGAGACAGAGAGAGACAGAGCACAAGTGGGGGAGGGACAGAGAGAGAAGGAGACACAGAATCCGAAGCAGGCTCCAGGCTCTGAGCTCTCAGCACAGAGCCCAATGCGGGGCTTGAACCCACGAACTGTGAGTTCATGACCTGAGCCAAAGTCGGCCGCTTAACCGACTGAGCCACCCAGGTGCCCCACAGATGAGTATTTTTTTACAGGATCTATTTTATATTGTACAGTTATATTACCTTTTTGTCACCCCATTCTATGACTCCTACGACACACGTACAATTGTGTAACCACAATCAGGAAACAAAACAATCCCGTAACCCCAGTGACGTCCTCCGTAGCTCCCAAGCCCCAGCAACTGCTGATCTGCTCTCCATCCCTCTAGGTTAGTCTTTTCAGGGACATCATCCAAGGGAATCACACAGGTAAGTGATGTTCCGAAACTGGCTCTTTCACACAACACCCGCCTCTGGGATCCATCCTGGAGGCACATGAATAAGCAGTGCGTCCGTTTTACCGCTGGGCAGTATCGCTTTGCGTGGGATGGCATGGGATTGCCTGCATTTGTCCAGCCGGGCAAACAGACGCTTGAATAAAGGGATACTGGAGTTGTTCCAATGGTTGACGATTGTGAACAGAGCCGCTAGGAAGCATTCACGCCCCAGTCTGGGAACGCCAGATCCTGTGATAGGCACGTGTCTCATGTTCTAGGAAAGGGCCAGAGTGTTCTCCAGAGTGGCTGTCCCATTTTGCGCTCCCGCCAGCAAACGTGTGAGAGTCATTCCTGCATCTTTCCAATTGTTCGACACCTTCGTCGACACTTGAAATTGTCGGTACTTTTATTTTAGTCCTTCTCATGGTATGTCGTGGTACCTCATTATAGCTTTAGTTGGCATTTCCCCGATGGCTAGGAGTAAGGAACATCTTTTGATGGGCTTAAATTCCCCCTGTATCTCCTCTCTGGGATCTAGTCAGGGCTTTTGTCTGTTTTCTAATCATGTTTTCTTCCTATTGGATTTTGAGAGTTCTTTATATATTATAGTTACGAGTCTTCTGTTGAATGTGTGATTTCAGATCTTTTCCTCCCGTCTGTGGCCTGTCTCTTCATCCTTTTACCAGCACTTTTTGCACGGCAAAAGATTTTCATTCTGATGAACTTTATTTATCAACCATTTATTTTGTGGGTCATGCTTTTGGTGTCACATGTAAATCCTAAACCCTGGCCTAACCCCAAGTCATGAATGTTTTCTTCCATGTTTTCTTTTAAAAATATCATTGTTCATTTTACATTGAGATCTATGGCTTACCTTGAGTTAATTTTGTATAAAGTGTGATGAGGGGCGCCTGGGTGGCTCAGTCGGTTAAGCGTCCAGCTTCAGCTCACGTCATGATCTCACAGTTTGTGGGTTCGAGCCCCACGTCAGGCTCTGTGCTGACAGCTCAGAGCCTGGAGCCTGCTTTGTGTTCTGTGTCTCCCTCTCTCTCTGCCCCTCCCCTGCTCACGCTGTCTCTCTCTGTCTCTCAAAAATAAATAAAAAACATTTAAAAAATTTTTTAATAAAATAAAATAAAAAATAAAGTGTGATGAACTTTTTAAGATATTTGTTAATGTTTATTTTTGAGAGACAGAGCATGAGCTGGGGAGGAGCAGAGAAGGAGACACAGAATCTGAGCAGGCTCCAGGTACCAAGCTGTCAGCACAGAGCCTGATGTGGGGCTTGAACTCATGAACCGTGAGATCATGACCTGAGCTGAAGTTGGAGGCTTAACGGACTGAGCCACCCAGCTGCCCCTAAAGTGTGATGTTTAGAGAGAAGTTTACTTCTCGTGTATGGACGTCCACTTTGGTCCAGGGTCATTTGCTAAAATGACTCAGGCAAAGCGTTCAACCTCTCTGAGCCTCAGTCTCCCCATCTCTAAGATGGGGGATTAGCAACCTTAGCATCTGCTTCGGGGGCTCTTATGTCCTAATCTTCCCCTGTTCCCTCCTGATTTATAAAGTAACCAGGTGCCGGGCATGTTAGGATTTTTATGCTTTTCATCAACTGTTTATTTCATAGTAAGTCTGTGAAGAATAAAAGGATGCTGTGTATCAAAAAGTTCCTGGTATGCCGCAGGCATATAGCACATAGGATGTGGCTGCAGCCAGGCAGCCCGGGTTCAAATCCCAGCTCGGCTGCTCCCTGGCTGTGTGCCTCGGAGAAGCCATTTAACCTCTCTGGGCCTCAGTTTTCTCACCTGTAGAACAGGGATGAAGACAGTAGCACCTACGTCTGCAACAGAGTGTGGCATGTGGGATGTGTGTGACACGAGTTCATTGTCACTTAGGGCCCTTGACCTTCCTGCCTGTGGCCAGTACCTCGGATGCTGACCTCATTTCCTACACATGCTGAAGGATGTGGGCGACTGCTTATGAAAAAAAGTTCAGGGGCGCCTGGGTGGCTCAGTGGGTTAAGCTACCAACTCTTGATTTCAGCCCAGGTCATGATCTCACAGTTCGTGAGTTCAAGCCCTGAGTCAGGCTCTGCACGGACAGTGCGGAGCCTGCTTGGCATTCTCTGTCTCCCTCTCTCTACCCCTCCCCTGCTCGTTCTCTCTCCCTCTCTCTCTCAAAATAAATAAATAAACTTAAAAAAAAAAAAAAAAGACCGACACCAGTGAAACACACGCACGGGCACAGATGCAGGCACAGATGCGGGCACAGACATGTCAGCAGCATTCTGGCGAATACGCACCTGTGATTGGATCAGCCTCCCAGCAGCTGGTGGAGGGGCCCAGGCGAGAAGAGCACCATGCATCAGCGCACCGGCCCCTATGACTCGGGACAGGACAGGAGGGGGTTGGGAGGAGGTCGGGAGGAGGGCGTGTGTGGAGCGTCCACCGCAGGCTCAGCCCCACAGGCCCCCCCAGTTTCAGTCACACTGCCTGTACCTGTTAATGGCTTCGAGGGGTCCCTCTAACCCCCGACCTGTGAATTTTGAAAAGACCTCATTGCTTTTATTTTTTTTTAATGTTTATTTGTTTTTGAGAGAGAGACAGAGTGTGAGCAGGGGAAGGGCAGAGAGAGAGGGAGACACAGAATTCAAAACAGGCTCCGGGCTCTGACCTGTCAGCACAGAGCCCAACGCAGGGCTCAAACTCCGGACCCGCGAGATCATGACCTGAGCCAAAGTCGGGTGGATGCTCCACCTACGGAGCCACCCAGGCACCCCCAGACATCATTCCTTCTAAGACAGATCACCCAAACGAGGCCTCCTGGTTTGGTGAAAACCTTCAGAGGCGTTTTCATCAGCTGGGATAACAGACCGACAGAAACTTAATTTGATTTATAATAATCTACATAAAAGGAAACTTGAAATACACCATCATAAAAACAGCGATCATCTCTGAGCAATGGGATTATGGGAAACCGCTACTTTCTTCTTTATATTTTTTGTGTTTTCCACGAGCGCTAGGCATTACTTTCAGAATCCTCTCAAAGCAAACAATACTAGTGAAAAGCCTGCTCTGTGATTTGTGTCCTCCCCCACCAAGCTGCGTGCTCTCCCCCGCCCCCCACATAATCATAAACAGGTGTCATGCATATTCATCACTGTGGGGATGTCAGGACTGGTTGGTACCCAGGTCAGGAACCTTCCAGAAAGGCGAGTATTACCTGCATCTTTGCAACCATACTTCCGGCCCCTTTGCCAACGAACTCCACCGCTCCTGCCCAGTGGACTCTGGGTGGCCCTGGAGGTGGCTGCAGTCAAGGCCACAGTGGCTGTGACCAGCCAGCCTCCAGTGACCACCAAGGGCCTGGGCCCTCGACCAATACGATCTCATTGCACACCTTACAACAACCCTGCAAAGTAGGCGTTGCTAGACCCATTTGACAGATAAGGATGTTAAGGGTCAGAGAGAGAAAGTCACAGGGCTGAGGTTACACAGCTTGGACGAGGTAGAGTCAAGATCGCACCCATGAGCCACCACGGCCTGTTGTAGGCACAGGACAGCCCAGAAACCTCCATAATCCCCTCCAAGCCTTCAAATAAAGTATCGCCAAAGATAGAGGTAGCTTTAAGACAGCAGCTCTGGCCTCCCTGGGCCCAAGGTGCCCCCAAGTCCCACCCTTCACCAGAACTCTGGAGCTGCCCAGGGCTGGATTCAGGATGCCCTGCTCTGAAGCCAGGGGCCTCCCTCCTCTGCAGATGGCCTCTCCGTTCACGGCGGGCAGAGACCCCAGAGCCTGGCTGTGCATGGCCTGTCCCAGCTCAGGTGAAAGTAGGGGGCAGGGATGGGCATCTGGGGTCCGTTGGTCCTGAATACATTGATGATGTGGAGGCGGAAGGAGGCAGGGGTGGGACGGGTGGTCTCTAGGACAGCCAGGCAGTCAGAAAGCCTATGGTGTGTGTCTGACCGTGGCCTTTCTGAGCTGTTCCCTCTTTGCCATCTTGGGGAAACTGAGGCAGCCCACCTCTGTCATCTGTCTTGTCACCAGCCGAGAGAACAGAGCTGGAGTTCCGGCATGTTTAGTGACTTCTGTCCCCATCCCTGCTCCAGGGCTGAGCAGGAAGTGGGAACACAGACCCGCAGGCTCCTGGTCCTCGGGGCCAGGGACCGGCTGCGGTGGGGTGGGGTAGGGCGAGGGGGGGGTTGCGCTTGCATTTCATCAAGGGACACGGGTTGAAAATGAAGCTGGGGGCGCCCTGGTTCAGTTGGTTAAGAGTCCGACTAAAATTCAGGTCATGATCTCACGATCTGTGGGTTCGAGCTCTGCATCGGGCTCTGTGCTGAGAGCTCGGAGCCTGGAGCCTGTTTCAGATGGTATCTCCCTCTCTCTCTGCCCCTCCTCTGCTCATGCTCTGTCTCTCTCTGTCTCAAAAATAAACTATAAAAATTAAAAAAAAAAAGGAAAAAGAAAATGAAGCTGAGTGCAGCTCACTGCGAACCTCGGAGACCCTAATAGCATCAGAGGTCGTGGTTTCTCTTCTGAGGCGTCTTACTTCGGCTGTGCCTGGACGGTGTTCCAGCTCCCCGTCCTGCTGTCCTTGACCAGGGAAGAGAGAGGAAGATGCCACCCTGACTCACCCATAAAATCAGCAGAAACTCTGGGAGGAGAGTCACCTGTGGGTCTCAGATGCCCCTGGAGATTTTAGAAGCTAGAGTAGAGGCGCCTGGGTGGCTCAGCCGGTTGAGCATCTGACTTCAGCTCAGGTCATGATCTGGTGGTTCATGGTTTGAGCCCCGCTGTCAGCTCAGAGCCACTTCAGATCGTCTGTCTCCCTCGCTCTCTGCCCTTCCCCCTGCTCATGCTCTCTCTCTTTCAAAAATGAATAAACATTTACTTAAAAAATACTTTAAAAAAAAGAGTAGAGGAAGGACATAATGGTTTCTATTTACGGAGGGACGGGAGATTTATGTTACCTGTGTTATCTTACCTGCTGCCCCATTAAACCTCACCGTAACCGGCGTGGGGTAGGGCTCATTATCTTATTATCTCCATTTTAAGGATGTGGAAACAAATCAAAATGACATGGTTGGGAGACAGCAACAGTAGCAGAGCGGCCACTGGACCTCAGGACAGAGTGACTCTGATGTCTGACCTGTGGCCAGAGGACATCAGTAGCCACGGTCACTCTCATGCTCTTGTGAGTCCTGAGAGGTGGGCAGCATGGAGACCAGGACCCCATTCGACAGACAGGAGAGGTGAGGCAAGGCAACATGGGTGACCTAAGGTTCTGTAACTTATTTGGAGCAAGGATCATTCTAGAACCCTGCACTCCAGCTTTTCAGTCAAAAATGTAGAATTCATTACACTGCACACTTTGTCCTGACTCAATGTTTTTTTTTATTTTTTTTTTTTTTGAGAGAGACAGACAGACTACAAGCAGGGGCGAGGCCAAGAGAGAGGGAGACACAGAATCCAAAGCAGGCTCTGGGCTCTGAGCTGTCAGCACAGAGCCCAATGTGGGGCTCGAACCCACAAACCACAAGACCATGACCTGAGCGGAAATCGAACGCTTACCCAGCCGCCCCTCTGGCTCAGTCTTTATGTTGCCAAAGAATCACGTGGGGTAGATGTGTCTTTAAAATGTACATTCCCAGGGCGCCTGGGTGGCTTAGTCAGTTAAGTGTCTGACTTCAGTCTAGATCATGATTTCACCATTCCCAAGTTTGAGCCTGGAGCCTGCTTTGGATTCTGTGTCTCCCTCTCTCTTTGCCCCTTCCCCCCTTCTCTCTCTCTCTCTCTTTGTCTCTCTCTCTCTCTCTCCCCCTCTCCCTCTCTCTCTCAAAAACAAATAAAAACATTTAAAAATTTTTAATAAATAATGACAATCCTCAAAACAGCCCTACTATGTAGAGACCTGAGCCCCTCTCCACACGAGGAAATGCAGGTGCACAGATGAAGTAATTTGTGTAAGGACACACAACTCTGGGTCACAGAGCTGGGGCTCAGACGCTCCTCCACCCATGTGGACCACAGGATTCCCACACACGAGGCAGCGGGGCCTCAACAGCACGAGCTCCCTGCCCCTGCCCTTGGCACCTGCACCCACAGGCTAGTGCCCCACAGGAAGGGGTCAGGAGAGGCCACCTCAAGCTTCAGGCACAGATCTACTGCAGAGCCCTGGAGACCCGCCCCATGCCTCCATCACGTGCAGGAGGGTCTGTGTCATATGGATGGGGGGCCCAGTTCTTGGATTCCCCAAGAAAGATTTACTTGAGGATCTGCGCTGGAATGAAGACAGCCAGCCGGAGAGCAGCCAGCACAGAGCAGGTCACTGAGGACAGTCTGCTCTCAAAAAGGCGGAGTGGGCAGGCTCAGAAGTAGCCAGTGCCCTGAGGCTGCAGGGGTCCTTTCTTTTTACGTGAGGAGAGAGGTGTCTTGGGTCATGGAGTAGTCTCTAAATGAGGCCGCTTCCAATCATTTGGGGGCCTCCTCCCACGGTTGGGGGCAGAGGAGTCTTTGACTTTACAAGGTTTGTACTGGGACCAGAACTGTCAGGCAGTCTTCCCCCATCAGAGTGGAGCTACCACCGCAATGCAAATGTATTCAAATGAGTCTAGGGTTTACGATGAGGAGAGCCATGGTCTGTACTAGTGGCTCCCTATTAGCCCCAGGGTGTTGGAGGCCCCAAGGCCAAGATGTTGAAGGCACTGGGGAGCCACAAAGTCACAATGTGGTTGCCCCCAACCTTCTAATGTGTGATATTGTGCCTCTGGGCTTCTACTGTGCAACCTTTTTGTCACTGTCCTCACCTTCAGCTCATGTCTAACTGTCTACTCCGTCAGGTCTCCAATTGGTGCTGGCCACAGGCTCCAAATAGCATCCTTCTTGCCACAGATTCTTTAAGTATCATTGGATCCATTGTATGATAAAGCCGAAGGGATGGAGCATGTCGCACTCGGCCTGGAATGACTGCAGACTTCCTAGGTTCCCACTCAAAACAGGCAGCCATATGGATGACCCTGCTGTTGGCTGGCATTGGGCCAGTGGGCTGTTCTGCGAAACGTCAAGACAGCCCAAACTACATCATGAGCCACACAGGGCACTTAGCATGCCCCTTAGGTAAGATTCTGACCATATATAGTTGGCCCTAGCAGGTCACAGAAAACTACTTCCGGTGGTCCCTAGAAAATTGGTTTAGAGGAAAAGACACCAGCAAGGTCCCATTTCCAGGGGCCATGTTGACTTGTTCCAGCGAAAATAATACATGTGGAGAAAGAGCTGCCATTGGAATAACCACCTCACCGTTTACAAGAATCGTCACTCTCCGAGACCCATCTGACTTCTGAACAAAGTTCATCAGATTAGCTAACATGCCCGTTTAGAAGAACTTTTGTTTCTCTCAAGTTTCAATGGCGGCATTAATCCTTATAATCCGCCCTCCACACAAACACACACAAACATACAGTTACAAGGAATTATTATCACATGGGTTTACCACCTTTCTAGGGAGGGCAAGTTCCAGGGACTTCTCCTTCACCCTTCCTGGGTCAAGGGACAGAGTGGGGAATCTGCCTGCTGTCATACGTGCCTATTCCAATTGGACTTTCAGAACTAAGGAGATAACGGACCTGGTTCACTGCAAGATGAACTTGGATAGATTCCATCTATCCCCTGGCCATTGGAGATCCCACTTCAGTGGGCCGCAGTGGCATGTTGGGTCCCCAGGATGTTGTATCAATTCATAGCCAGTATCTGGTCATCTCTAAAAGGTCTGGGTCTGGGGCACTTGGGTGGCTCATTCGGTTGAGCATCTGATGTCAGCTCAGGTCGTGATCTCATGGCTCCTGGGTTTGAGCCCCGCCTTGGGCTCTGTGCTGACAGCTCAGAGCCTGGAGCCTGCTTCAGGTTCTGTGATTCCATCTCTCTCTACCCCTCTCCTGCTTGTGCTCGCTCTCTCTCTCTCTCTCAAAAATAAATAAACATTAAAAAAACAATTTTAAAGGTCTGAGTCTGCCCTCTTCTGCAGCAGACAGACGGTCACTCCAGTACAGGAATCGGCAAGCAGTGACCCGCGAGCCAAGTCTGGCTCACGGCCTCTCTTTGCATGACCCACAAGCTAAAAATGGCTTTCAGATTTTTAAAGGGTGTTAAAAAGAAAATACCATCTCTGCTGGCCTATATCCTGGGACCAGTTCCAGGACCAATTCTGTATCAGTCAGGATCTAGACAGAAAATAGGATCACAGTAATTTTATCGGGAAAGGTTAACATAAAGAATGATTGGTTGGGGGCCCCTGGGTGGCTCAGTCAGTTAAGCTTCCAGCTCTGGCTCAAATCACCATCTCACTGTGTGTAAGTTCGAGCCCCGTGTCAGGCTGTGTGCTGACAGCTCAGAGCCCGGAACCTGCTTCGGATTCTGTGTCTCTTTCTCTCTCTGCCCCTCCCCCATGCATGCTCTGTCTCTCTCTTTCAAAAAATACATAAACATTTAAAAAATTATTTTAAAATGAAATAAAAATTACGAGCAGCTGGTAATGAGATTGGCTGCAAAGAAGGAAAGAGAAGTCTAAATTAAACAGAATTAGCTAGTACATGGCATTGACGTGGTTTCTCAAGCAATAGACAATTCTGGAAGAGCCGTTGCCCTCAGCCCTGTGACTAAGTCTCATCGGACAGGGGGCGGCTGGGGCCACTGAATAGTGAAGATGTCTGATGAGGCCCCACAGGCTGAGGAAGCAGGAGACAACCCACCGGAAAGCCGGACCATCTGCTCTGCTCCTGGGCAAGACGGAGGTGTGATTCAACAACTCAGCGCTTGTGAAAGTCTTGAAGCAAGTGATGTTTTTGTAAGGGTACTGAAGTCAGTAAATGTTAGCTGTCACATCATGACCATCGCCATGATCCATCATCAACATCATCATCATAACCTTTATTACTATTATCTCCATGGGGAGAAAACTGACCTTGGAGAAGTGACCCGCCTGAGGCCACCCCAGGACACAGCAACCCTGGACTCCAAGCCCCAGACCAGCCGGTGCCAGAGACCATGATCTTCCAGGTTGAGCAAGAAGCCCGTAGCCCCGTCTCTGCATTAGATACCTGGAGACACTGAGGTTCAGACAGTAGAAGGGCCAGAGACAGGTCCCATCCCCCCTCCCACCCACTCATCCCAGGCTTCTCTGGGCAGAAGCCTGGGGGCAATGGAACCCTGGTCACTAGTGCAAAGTAGCATCTCCTGCCCCTCCTCGCCTCCCTCTTCTTTCCCTTCCTCTTCCTCCCTTCCTCCTGTCTGACGTTGATTTAACCTGTGGTTTTACGGTTAATCATCTCATAGTAAATCTCTGTCTTAATCTCCCAGGGGCCACCCAGGCTGTCTTTTTATTAGGAAATAAATAGCGCAGGCACTCCGTGCCACACTGCGGCCACCGTGGGGAGCTTGGCAGTGAAAGGAGAGGCGGTACAAGTCTAGAGGAGTCTTGAGGCCCCGGAGACAAAGGGAATATGAGAATAATTACAAGAAGATAGGTGTGTGGGCACTGTTTGTGCAAGACACAAAAGCTGTAATAAAGTCGGCTTTTGTGCCAAAGCTCTAGGTGAGATTTTAAATGAAAGGCTCAGGTCAGGGATGCTGGCTGAGCTTGGAGACAAGAGTCCTTGACTTAAGTCCCTGCACCGCTATTTCCCTGGTGTGTCACCTGAAGCCAGCCAGGCCCTCCTCTGGGCTTCAACTTCATTGTCACAGGGCCAGGAGGGGCTGGGGGGTGGGGGGGCAGGGGGGTGCAATCCACCCACCCAGCTGGACAGGCCCCAGTTTGGAAGGAAACTCCACCCACAGAGCCCTGGGCTGATGGCCTCTGAGGAGCCATGCGGGTCAGCCCTGCCTTACTCAGCTTCCTCTCCAGGACTCTGAAGGACAAGAACACGGACAAGAGTCAGGAAACTTGGGGACTCGGCCCAGCCTGGACAACTACTTGCTGTATAACCTTGGACTAAGGGTCTTCCTCTCTTGGGGCCCGAGAGGCTGTGACTGGTAAGAAATATATTTTTGGTCTTTATCCACTGTTTCAGCTCAGCACTTGCAAACACCTTCGGAATTTCCTCTGTTGAAAGCAACCCAAGGTTTTTGTTGTGTTATGAGTTCACTTTCAGAAAGCCCCTAGGTGAACCTAAGGACAGGGCTGCTTGCCCGGAGAGCCAATCTTGTGATTATGGGGTTGGAACTTTCAGTCCTTTTTCTGCAAACCTCCATGGAGGGGAGAGGGGCCTGGGGAGTCAGTTCCATGGCCAAGGGCCAATGAGTTCATCAAGTGCGCCTGGGTAATGGCACCTCTGCCCACATACCTTGCCCCAGGCATCCCTTCCCTCTGGCCAGGTCCTAAGTCTTACCCCTTTATAACCATCCCGCAATCTAGTAAGGAAACTGTTTCTCAGAGATCTGTGGGCAGCTCTAGCAAATTATTGGAACTCGAAGAGGGAGTCTTGGGAACCTCTGATCTGTAGCCAGTCAGTCAGTAGCATAGGTAACCTCTTGGACTTGCAGTTGGCATCTGATGGGGGGGGGGGGCACAGCGGGGTCTTGTGGGACTGAGCCCTTAACCTGTGCAATCTGACATCATGTCCAGGTAGATAGTGCCAGAATTGAGTTATTTTAGTGACACGGGAAAACTCTGCATACCAGAGGGCCTCGTCTATAAAAGAGGGACCTGCTGGACACCAATGATCTTTCCAGTGTCCCAGGTTCTGAGATCTGCCCCAGGCAGATGTAGGGTAGATGTAGGGGACCTGGATGAGGCCTCCCTGCCCCGCTTGCCTGCTGCCTCACCCCTGCCGCCGCTGTTCCTGGGTGCCCCTCCACCTCCTTGTCTTATCTCTGGGGGCCCCATATGGCACCGTCTTCACTGCCTGCTCCCCAGATGCTGATGGGAATATTTCAGGGTGTCTCCGTCGGATGCAAAGAACGGAGTCTCTCCCTCCAGATGGTGATGTCCTCTCCTGCTCCAAGCCCTAAATTAGCCGTGTTAGAGATGAAAACTAGAGGCTCTCACTCCTCCTTCTCATAGCTGTCATCCTACAACCCGTGCTTCCGGAAGCAATGCCACAAAAGAACCGAAAGCGGGGTCTGGAAGAGAGATCACACACGCGTGTTCCGAGCAGCATGGTTCACAAGGAGTGGATGAGCAAGACGTGGGGCACACACAACGCACTACTACTCAGCATAAGAAGGAAGGAAGTTCTGACACGTGACACACGCCACAACATGGATGGACCTTGAAGACATGCTAAGTGAAGGAAGCCAGTCACACAAGGACAATACTGAACGGTTCCACTTAGATAAGGTACTGAGATTAGTCACAGTCACAGAGAGGGAGGGGAGAAAGGGGCCACCAGGGGCCGGAGGGAGGGGGAATAGAGAGATGCTGTGTAACGGGGATCGAGCGTCTGTCTAATGAATGGCTTACTGGACGGTGGTGATGGTCGCACAACATTAAATGTATTTAACACCACCGAACTGTACGCTTAAAAATGATCGAGATGGCAAACGTATGTGCTGTAGGGGAGAGAAACTTTTCCTTTCTAGGTTCTTTCTTAGCTGGTCTATGAACCAAATGGATCTAAGACAGATTAACAGGAGGGGCACCTGGGTGGCTCCACAGGGTAAGCATCTGACTCTTGATTTCGGCTCAGGTCATGATCTCATGGTTCGTGAGTTCAAGCCCCATGTCGGGCTCTGCACTGACACGGCAGAGCCTGCTTGGGATGCTCTGTCTCCCTCCTTCTCTGCCCCTCCTCTGCTTGCACTCTCTGTCTCTCTCTCTCTCAAACTAAATAAACTTCTTTTAAAAAGTTTTTTTAAAAAGACAGATTAACAGGAGAAAAACACATTTAATTTTGTACATACTAAGGCCTATAAAAATAGGAAGCTTGTGGCACCTGGGTGGTCCAGTCGGTTAAGCGTCTGCCTTTGGCTCAGGTCGTGATCTCGTGGTTCGTGGGTTCAAGCCCTGCATCAGGCTCGCTGCTGTCAGCATGGAGCCCACTTTGGATCCTCTGCCCCCCCCCTTTGCCCCTCCCCTGCTCACTGTCTTTCTCAAAAATAAATCAACATTTTAAAATGTGTGTGTGTGTGTATATATATATATATATATATATATATATATATATATGAAGCTCAAAGAAGCGATTAAAACAGGCAGTTTGTATACCTTTTTAGATGAAGAAACAATAAATTTGTGAGATTGGACAAGGCAAAGAGGTTCGGGTCCGGGGTAGCAAATTAGTAAGGAAGTAACAAGGTAAGTTTATACAGCCTCTCAGTCTTAAATTCCCCATCTCTGGCTGGAAGGACGCCCCACATACCCTGGAGCAAGGATGGCATCTTTCACACGGGAGATTTATTTCCTGCTTTCGGGGGGACAGTGGAGGTCAGAGGGTCCTCCTTGCGCTGGCTGTTTCTTAAGTAACTTTAATTCAAAACAACCAATTTGCCAAATTGGCATATTTGGGGATGGCACATCACACACAATTTTACCACAATTTCAAAAACTGAAAGAAAAAAGCAGTGGCAAATAATTACATCTCCCCTCCACCTGTAGATGAGTGAACACTTACCCCTCAGCACGAGGCATGGTGTTAAGTGAGTCACATGCAGGAATTCACCTACTGCTCGTGACGAGCCTTTGAGAAACTATTACCTCGTGTTGCAGGTGGGGAAACTGAGGCACAGAGCAACCAAGAAATTGTCCAAGGCCACACACCTGGTCATGACTCAGCCAGAACCGGACTAGACACACTGGCCCTTGGATTCCTGATCCTGTCACCCAAATCTGGGTTCGCTCTTTGGTGGGTGTTGCGCCAAAGACACAACAAGGCAAAGACTAGGAAGGGGGGGTTTACCCCTCAAACAGAAAAGTGGGGGCAGCAGGAAGCCGAGGGTGCACACATATTTATGAAGGGGCTGCAGGATGGGGAATTTGGCATGGCATTGGGGTGGAAGTCATCGTAAAGTGACAGCCCAGGTCCAAGTGACGAGGGCAGCAAGGGGCGGCACCATCAGTGCTCTGGCTTCGGTTGGCCCCGCAGCTTAGATCTGCAAAGATAACTCAGCAAATGTGCGGTGGGTCAGTCTTCACTTTCAGATCAGAGCCCGGAGTTTCACCACTGATGTGCAGCCCCCGACATAATTAATTAGACCGTCTCTGGGCCCATAGTGGCTGTTTGTTCTTACCTTCCTTCCCAAGACGCCCCAGGGCCTAAAATGACTTTTCTTATTTCAAGAAAACCATGTCTTTCTTTTTCTGGCTCTCCCCCAACTCTTTCTGCTTACAGTGATGACCCACGTGACAGGTCTCATTTAGCCCAATTTCCTTTGGATGGACTTGCCCAACGAGACCCCAGAGGGAGGCTCTGGGGGAGGTGGGGTTGACAGAGTTCCGCTGGAGGACGCAGACTGCCCCCCATCAGCCCCTTCCCTGCAGTAACCGGGGCAGCCACCAGGCATCCGTACGGAGAACGAACCACTGTCAGCCCGCCAGGAGCCTCCAGGCCTGTGGCGGTGAGGCCTGGGCTCGTCCACGGGTGTGGAAGTGGGTTCTGCGTCACATGGGGCTGGACCAGGAGCAGCCTGAAGACGCCATGACTGCCTATTCCGAACCAGGCCCTTGGGCTCTCAAGCAATAGACACTGACAGGAGGTTAAACGGGCACAAAGAAGGCAGCACAAGAGAAAGAATCCTCAAGCTGACTCCCCAAGGAGAGGTCTGGGGGAGTTTCTTTAGAAACCTGGATAGGATGGGGCTCCTGGGTGGCTCAGTTGGCTAAGCGTCTGACTTCAGCTCAGGTCATGACCTCACGGTCCAGGGATTCAAGCCCTGTGTCAGACTCTGTGCTGACAGCTCAGAACCCAGAGCCTGCTTCGGATTCTGTGTCTCCCTCTCTCTCTGCCCCTCCCCTCCCTGGTTGTGCTCGCTCGCTCTCAATCTCTCTCTCTCTCTCCCCCCAAATAAATCTCTCCAAATAAATAAACGTTAAAAAAAGAGAGAAGAAAACTTGGGTGGGAAAAGGGACGTGTTGGCACCTGTACAAATCATGCTTCTTCACGCGTTGCATGTCTAACTGACAATGAAATCTCACCCCTGAGCATGACTCGTTGTAGTAAAATGAGGGGAAAGTCGGTCAAAGGCTGGCACTGGGGTCCATCTTGGCACAAACTGGTTTGTTCCTCTCCAGTCTTTGTAGTCCGATCCCTCCCGTCCGTAAGCATCCTGCCTCCACATTCCTGCGACCCACGGGCATAGAGTTTTAGCTTTTTTTCTTTTTCTATGGAGGCTGCCAAAGAACGCTGGCTTCTGCGGTCAGGGTTGAGGGGGCCTGAGTCCAATCCCTGTTGTGTCTCGTTCTGAGGAGGAGAATCACCGAGCGGTCCAGAGAGTTCCTGCTCTCAGGAAAGGGAGCCGCCAGGGCTGTCTGGGTAAGAGTAGGTTCAGGACTTTGATGGCCCTCCGGGAAGCCAGAAGCAGCTCTGGCCGAGCGCCGGGAAGTCAGGGGTCAGCTCTGTATCTTGACTTTCCTCCTCTGACGGGTCATGACCCCAGCACTGGTCACGACCACCTTCAGGCAGTGACTGTGGCAGGGACAGGCTTCCTTTCCTGCCTCTGGCCGGTCCCCCTGGGGCCTCCCCCAGCTTGCTTCGCAAATTAACACTGTCTTTAAAAATCACAAAATACAGAGCTGATCCAGAGCTGTCAAGGGCTAGAGGGGAATGAGGAAGGGCTGGGGAACAGGCAAGTCTAGGGCACGTACCAGGGCAATGAACTTGTGCCCACAAAAAATTCACAAGCCGCCCCTGACCTTCGGTCCTCTTGTCATTAAATGGGAACAGTGACCTGCACTCACAGGTCTCTGGAGGACTAAATACGACGACACGGGCGGGGTCTGAAGCTCACAACTGGTCCATCACCTCTTTGCTCTTGATGGAATGTCTTTTAATGACCTGGGAAGGGAGGGAGGTACCAAGGAGCAAAAGGGAACAAGAAAGCATCTAACAGTAAAACATTCAGCCTGCCTAAGCTTTGGAAATCAAACCTTCCCTCCAGGATCAAGCCCAGACCCTCCTGCTGCCCCCCCCCACTCTGAGCCCCCCTCTTCTCCACACTCAGGGGCTCCAATCTGGCTTCTGTGCCTGGGCAGGAGGGAAACCGACACCTCAAGAGCAGCCAGCGGCTGAGCTGCGGGCCAGAGAAGGGCCTGGCGCCCAGGCAGCGGAAAGGAGCTGGGAGAGAGGCCAGAAATCAGTGGGGAAGAGAGAGAGGGAAGGAGGAGGATGAGGGAGAGAGAGTCAGAGACAGGAAGGAGGGAGAAGAAAGAGAACCAGGGAGAGAGAGATATAAGGCAAATTACCTGTGTGAATTCCTTTTGCTCAGGGCCCTTTCCTCCTCCCTATCCCCTCCCTGCCCTGTGCCCCCCAGCACCCACACCCACTCCCTCCCTGCCCTGTCCCTCCCAGCACCCACCCCACCTCCTCTGTAATACTGCTGCACTCGGGAAAAGCAGGCTGATCCCAGCCAGCCCTGGAGGCTCAGTGAGCCACCACAGCAGGTGTCCAGCGAAAGGTGACTCTTACATTCATGACTCTTACATTCATTCCCCCTCCTCCCTCCGGCAGGCAGGTGGCATGTGGGCTGTGCCCAGTGGGGCCCAAGGGAAGCATCCAGAGGAATCTGGGTCCCTGTGACACCCCCATCAGCTCATCCAGAAAACCAGAACTGGATGGAAAACAGAATCTCAGTTGGTGATTTCTCATAAACATTTTGATGTTTCATTCATGAAATACAGTTTTCCTGGGGCCTCTTGAAATGCAGAGACGAGAGTGAAGAATTTAATGAGGACCCCAGCCTGCAGTGCCTGAGCAGCACACAGGACCCCATGCCCCAGAGGCTGTGTCCCCTCTCAGAGTGGGAGTCCCAATAGTGCAGGTCCCAGAGGGGAGGACTCCGCTGTGGACCGGGGTCAGGAGTCCCAGACTCACTGCACTGGGAGGCAAAGTGAAGTCACCTCAACATGTATAAACAAACACAATAGCTGGAGGTGATAGTTGAGAGTTCTCAAAGCCCCCAGGACCCAACAAAGATTTGCTGAATGAATGAAGGACATCCCATTCACACATATGTCTTGGCTCCTAGATGCCCTTGAGGATTGGAGGGTGATTGCCATTATCTCCTCTTTCTAGACAAAGAAGTAAAGGCCCAGAGAGGTTAAGCAACCTGCCTAAGGACACACAGCACCAGCTGGTACGCCTGACTCCTGGGGACCCACTGAGTCCAGATCGCCTTTGACAGATCAGGCAGCTCAGGCTCAGGGAAGTGCTGAGTGATGAGTCCTGGGGCACCAGCCGGGGTGGCGCCAGGACTGGTCGGGACTTGGATGCAGGACTTCTCTGACCACAGGCTAAGTGCCTGGATCCAGTCTTTCCCTTAGGCCCTGCTGCACCCCGCCTTCCTTCCCCTCCCAATCCAGAGGTGTGACAGCCCTGGTCCCAGCCCCACCTTCACTTCTGCCTTGGGAGGCCAGATATCTGAACTCTCCAGGAAAGGGGAGCCCGGCAGCTCTCTGTGGCTTCCTCCGAGATGTTCTCCCGGGCCTTTTCCCCACCCGAAGGACCTGGGAGAACATGAACACTCCCGTAGTTGGTCTACCTTACGCCAGAGGGGAGCCAGCACCCCACACACACCCGCCGACACAACGTAGGACTCTAGATTGCCAAGTCCAATACCTGAAAGACACGGAATACAGTGCACTGAAACACCTCTGAGGACACCATCATCAGCCCTTGCTATCAGGCCTCTGCGTGGATACCTCCTGTAATGGGGAACTCACTCCCCAAGTCACCCACCACACGGAGACTGCCCTGTTAGAAAGCCTTTCCTTAGGGGCGCCTGGATGGCTCAGTTGGTTAAGCAACAGACTTCAGCTCAGATCTGTGAGTTCAAGCTCCACATCGAGCTCTATGCTGACAGCTCAGAGCCTGGCACCTGCTTCGAATTCTGTGTCTCCGTCTCTCCTTGCACCTTCCCTGCTCATGCTCTTTCGGTCTCTCTCAAAAATAAATAAAAACATTAAAAAATTTTTTTAAAAAGAAAGCCTTTCCTTAGATTCAACTGAAAGCTGTAACCTGTGGCCTTGCTCTTCTGTCCCAGACACAACTCCCAAGGCTACATAGGCTGAATCCCCTTTTCCCAAGGTAGCTTTTCAAATATTTGAAAGAATAATTACTGTCACCTATTCATTCATGAAATATTTACTTGAAGACAGCCACCGTAGCTCTTTTCATCCATGCATTCATCTTCCTGGCTCCCAGGTCCTAGGCTGGTCTCTGGGATTGCAGACCAACGGTCTCAGCCCTCAGAATGTCCCCAGCATCCTGGAGGAGACAGAGGTGTGGACCAGCAGTTAACACACAAGGTCCGATCGCTGCGATGGGGGCGGGGCCCTGGTGACCGTGAGGGCCCAGAGAAGGGGGATGAAAGCGTTAGAAACAAGTTCCAGGCAGAGGGTGCAGGAAGGTCCGAAAGACCCCTAGCCCCAAGGGAAATGAAAATGGAAGAGAGAGAGATGGCCGCAGGGGAGAGTGGGGAGGAACAGACCCACTCTGGTTGCCCCTGCATCCCGGACCACGCCGGCCGGAGACCCGCCTCACTTTGACGTTCAGGCAAATGTGAAGCCCAAGCCCACAGGAGGCCAGGAGCAAAGGAGAGAACAAGGCTGTGTGGGGGTAGAGAGGCCAGCCCCAGGGGGCCAGGCCCGGGCTGGGCGTCCCACGTGCATCGGGGAGATGTCCTTTCTGCAGTCCGGCAGACGGACCCGTTTCCTCCGGCCAGACGGGCTCGTGGGGCACATTCGGTCACATGTGGGTGACCCCACCGAGAGGGGGCCCCTGGCCCTGTGTGCATCTAGGCTCGTGCTGGTCTCTGACCCCAGAGCTCAGCCCGTGTCCAGCCCTGCACTGGGGCAGTGGACAAAAAGCGACTGGGTGGCCCAGCCCAGGAAAACACCAGGTGGCCAAACAAGGGCCAGCTTTGTATGGCCTTGGGCTCAGGCTGCAGCTCGCCCAGCCTTATTCTGGGCTGGCTCTCTGGGGGCCAGCATCAGTGGGGTTAAGGGCTCTGCTCTGGTTCAGACGGACGAGGATTTAAGTCCTGCCTCGGGGCCTCACTGGCTGCTCCCCCACCAGCCTGTGAGCTCCAGGAGGTGGGAGGGGGTCACTGGTGAGAGGCCTGGAGGGGTGAATAGGGGCACAGGCTCTAGAGTCTTGGTTCTGACCCTGAGCAGCCATGGCCTGGACAAGCCACATAACCTCTTAAGCCTCAGTGCCCTTATCTGGAAAATGGAATGATAACAGTAATCCCCCTCGCCCCTCCCACACACACGCACACAGGCTGGTTGTGAGGGATCTGTGGCCCATGGGGTGGAGCATTCAACATGGAGTCAGAGCTCTACTGGGGTTACACATAATTCCCTTCACCCCTTGGTTCCTGGGGATCCCTGGGATTCACTCACCTCCCTCCCCAGGATCCTTCGCTCTCCTGCCTCCCCAGTATCCATTTCACCAGGTGGTGATGAGGGTGAACCAAGCCCCGCCCACCCAGCACCTGTCACCAATCAGGGTCCAGTGTATGTGGTTCCGCCCCTTTCCCCTTGAACCTGCCCCAGGCCTGGCCCATGGTGGGTTGGCTGCCAGTCATCCTGGGAGCTGGGGTGCCTGGGAAGCTCAATCCACTGAGTTCCGGTCTTGATCTCAGTCGGTTGAGAGTTCGAGCCCCCCATCAGGCTCTCTGCTATCAGAGCCCACTGCAGATCCTCTGTCCCCTCTCTCTCTATCTCTCCCTCCTCCCAGCTTGTGCTCTCTTTCTCAAAAATAAATCAACATTAAAAAAAGAATTCTTGTGAGCTGACACTTGTGACGTGCAGGGTGATGCACAAAGTGCTCACAGCCGTCATCCCATTGAATCCTCCCAAAAGCCCCAAGCAGGCAGGCGCCCACTGCCCTGCGGAGTCAACTGAGCGGCTCAGAGGCGAGCAGTGGCTTGCACAAGGTCCCCCAAGTGACGGATTGGGGACCCCAGTTGGAACACAGCCAGCCTCCCCTCCCCTAACTGAGCCCCTCTCTCAGTCACCCACCCCCCTGCCAGCAATGACAGGATGAATAACTAGGAGGTGACAGTCCCAACTCTGAGGATGAGGCTTGAGGAGACCGAGCCCCCTGACTCCCAGCTGCAAACAGGTGACTCAGCGGGAGCGGGGTTCATGATCTGGCCCTGCCCGCTGAGTCACTGTCCAAGCAGATGTGTCCAGGACACCAGCTCCCACTGTGTTAGATGTTGACCTGAACAAGCCTGAGGGACAGAAGGTGAGCGTGGCCATGGCATTGCTAACAGTCCTCCAAGATGGGAGTGGGAGAGGATGGATGGGGGGTGGGGGGAGGCTGCCCCACAGCCAACACAAGATATTGAGAACACCTACCCAGTCCCCTCCTGCGGTGGCCTCCCCGACTCCTTGGCAACTCAGTGAGCTTATTCCTTCTCCCTCTTTGACTCGACACCCAGGGACAGATAGCTCTCAGTGTGCACATGGACAGAGAGGAGATGACCATCGTTAGGTGGACGTTGAGGGTTCCGTGCCAGCAGGGGAAGGGGCTGCTGGAGACAAAAGGGACAAGCTTTGGAGTCAAGTCACTCAACCTTTCTGGGATCAGTTTCCTCATCTATAAAATGGGATGATAGGGGCGCCTGGGTGGCTCAGTTGATTAAGCGCTAACCAGCTCAAGTCGCAATCTCACGGTTCGTGGGTTTGGGGCCCGCATCAGGCTCTGTGCTGACAGCTCAGAGCCTGGAGCCTGCTTCGGATTCTGTGGCTCCTTCTCTCTGCCCTTCCCCCGCTCGTGCTCTGTTTCTCCCTCTCTTTCAAAAATAAACATTAAAAATATTTTTAATAAGAATAAAAGTAAATAAAATGGGATGATAAATCTATGCCTTGGGAAGAGAAAGTATAAGAACCCACGTAGAGGGCCCAGTGCTGGGCAAGCTCACAGAGAGTGCTCAGTAAACACCCACTGTTACTTTATTATTAAAATAAAGACCCTCCAGTCCAAGTCCTGCTAATTGTACAGAGAGAGAAACTGAGGTCCAGAGAAAACAAAAGGTGGAATTCAGGTCCCAAAGTTGTGAACAGGGGGCTGGAAAGAAGATTTGGGTCTTTTGAGCCTGCAACCTTGAACCAGATGCATCACAGCCCCACTGGGAATCTTCTGAGCCAGGCAATCCCCACCTTCAAAGGGTAATTTCCTAAGAGAGGAAACTGTCCCTGTCTCTAATATCAAACCCAGAGTCAGGTCAGTGCCCCCAAAGGGGTCTCTGGAAGGGGGAGAGGTCCAGGGAAAGCCCAGTAGGGGTTTTGCAGAAAGGACGCGATTAGGGATCCCAGGTACTTGAAATCAGACAAAGCTGTCTCAGATCCCAGCTCTGCTGCTGACTTACATGGCCTTGGACAAGTCCTCTCACCTCTCTAAGCCTTAGTTTTCTCATCTGTGAAATGGGAATATACTATCCACCTTATGGGAGGTTGGAAGGAATAAATGTAGTAATTTATATGGGGTACCCACAACCTAAATGGGAGCCCACACATTCTAGCTCTCTTCCCCTCGGCCCTGACCAGCCTGGTGACCTGGATAAGCCTTGGCTCCCTGATTCCCTCCCTTCCTCCAAGGGAACTGGCCTCAGGGCTTCCATGCTCCTCTTCTACACAGCAGCTCCCATCCAAAACGCCACATTTCCTCTGTTCCTTACATCCACAAAGGTTCATCCTGAGGGCCAGGCTGGGGGCAGGGCAGGTCGGGGTGGGTGCAACAGTAGGAAAGAGGGAGGGGCCGTTCTTTGAGAAAGAGTGGGGTGTGGGGAGGCTGGGGACAAAGGCAATCCGCTCTTCACTGATTCAAGATCGATGAGGGTGGTGAGGATAACAGCAGCAGTGGTGGGGGGTGGTGGCAGTGACGGTGATAATGGTGCCGGTGGTGGTGACAGCAGTGAGGATGACCGGATCAGACAGTGACACAGCACCTGCCATGTGCCAGGCAGTGTTGAAAACACTCTACAAATATTAACGCAGTCACTCTTCCCAACAATTCTAAAAAGTCAGTATCAACATTATACCCATTGTGTACATGAGAAAACCAAAGCACAGAGAGGTTAAGTAACCTGCCCAAGGTCATCCAGTTGGTAGGTGATGATGTTGGGACTCCAACCAATCTGGCTCGAGTCTACCTATTTCCCCTGAATGCTGTGATAATAAGGAGAGGGAACCGATGGCGACGGCAAGAGCACACAACCACTGTTAAATGTTGACAATGTGCCAGGACTGTACTCAGCACTTAGTATCGTCTCATTTAGTTTCCACCATATTCCTATGACAAAGGTAATATACCCCCGCCCCCGCCATTTTACAGATGGGAAACTGAAGCTCAAAGAGGGAGTGTAGCTGGTCCAGTGGCTCAGTGATAGAGCTGGGATTTGAACACAGCCTTTCAGACTCCAGCGCCTGTGTTTTTCACAACTATAGATGGCACAGGGTATATGGTCAGGTGTCCCTCCCTGGAGCCGGGACTAGGGATCAGGCTCAGCTTTCTCTTCACTCCCTGTGTGACCTTGGGTAAGCTGCTTGCCATCTCTGATCCCCCTCAGAGTCCAGCCCAACCCCCCCCCAACCCCGGTTGGCACTCTCCCACGTTACAGCTGCCTTCTGGAGCCTCTCCCCTTCCCCTCTGCCATATGTCATGTGTCCCTTGAACCCATCCATCAAAGCTAACTCCCCAGACACTTACCCCCACCCCCTCTCCAGGAGATTGCCCACCCGAGGTCACAATTCCTGGGTCCTTGGTCTTGTGAAAGTTCCAGGCCGCCTCCCAGTAACCAGAGTAGAAACCATGGTACAGGTACCAGGTCTGCCTTTTTCTCTCGTGTCATCCCATCCC
>PJEM01015256.1:0-30927 GCA_004023845.1 Helogale parvula | reverse complement strand
GGGGTGAGTGGGGGGCAGGTGAGATGGGAGTGGGGTCAGGGGGCGCACTTGGGACTAGCCCTGGGTGATGTGTAGAATTGTTGGATCACTATATTGTACACCCGAGACTATCGGAACACTGTATGCTAATCATACTGAAATTTAAAAAAACTGTATAATAAACTAAAACCAGACATTGACGTATTAGGAAAATACCCACATTTGCCCTCTAAGGTGAAGAATTCCTTGAGGTCAGACTAGGGCTTCGCTGAACTCCTCCCCCTTTAAGTGTATCTAATGCACAGAGCACCTCCTTAGTCATGAATGTTTATTAAGAAGTTTGTTTATATGGGTTCTATTTACTGATATTTACCAGGCTAGAAATTAACACAGATTATTAATTTACTTACCAATAATCATAGATCCATTGAATGTTAGGAAAAATAACTTTCAGAAACATTTGAAGATGGGCATCGCTTTACAGTTTTGTGAATCTCTTTTAAGTGCCAGGTTTAATGGAGGGGAAGTTGGATTCTCGTCCCTCCCTGTACCCTGTGTTGTGGTGTCACTGTCACCCTGCTGTGTGGCCGTGAGACAGAGTGAGGGGAGAGAAAGGGTCATCTCCGTTTTATTATGAAAACAGTGTTGATGTCACAGGACCTCCTGGAGGGATCCTAGATTGAACCCAGGTGATCCCTGGAATTACTTCAAGAACTGCTGTTGTAGGGGATATTTGGGGTTACGAAATGTTTCTAAGAATTTATATGCTTTCTTACATGAGGTCATCTTGACTCGTGTTTTCTTGTTAAAACTTTATGCTAATAGTGCATGATGAGGGAATGTGATTTATGTAGTGTCTTTGAGAGTGTAAGATTTCAGTAATCAGCTCACTGTCTTTGACGCTGATGTGCGTGAGGCTCAGAGAGTGGCATTTATGGGGCCTCTTCTCAAAGACAGTCCTTGATTATGTATTGAATCATGTGAAGATGGAATTCTTCTTCATCTAAGGAATGTGGACGGCTTTGATTTTGCACTTCTGACGTTCAGGCGTATGCCAACTGCTTTAAGCGACTTCCTTAATATTCTGAACTCCTTCCTTCCCCACACTTCTCTTGATCCACGAGGTGGGGTGGAAATAAGATGACTAGATGACTAACTGATCCAACGTACAAGTCCCTGAAGACCAGCTGGAGGATTTGAGGACAACAGGAATATTTTGTTGTTGTTGATGAAAAGGTTTAGGAATTACTCCTTTTCCTTGACGGCACGTGTGATCATAGTGGGTATTTTTTATCTTTAGTTTGGTGTGGATCCACATAGGCATCTGAATCACACTTGCCTCTGTAAAGAGAGAGATTCCTTTAAATGGGAAGCCAAGAGTTCCCTAAAGGCTTTATTGTGCTCCCCTGGGTCATGGAGGGCAGGCCTGTGGCAGACCGTGGGGTCCCCATCTGAGGTAGAAATTAGGGGACATTCCTGCAGCGCCCGCTGTTTCCCTTGACCTTTCCCGGTTCTCTTCGTTTCCTCTTCTGTTCCCGGTTCCTCACCGGCCTGTGTCTGCCAGTGGCTTGGAAGACAGCTCTCGAGTGTGGGGGGCGTTGGGGGCGGAGGCGTGCAGTCCCACACCGAGGAGTGGCCCCAGCTGGGGACCGAGGCCCAAACAGATGCCTTAGACCAGCCCTGTTTAGAAGCTCCTCCAGAGTTCAAGCCAACCTCAAGTACAGTGTGGGGAGCCTACCTGAACGACATCACATGTGCCCCAGAAGTTATGCCCACTGAGATCTTTTTTTTTTCCCGAAGCCAGACGCTCAACTGACTGAGCCACCCAGGCACCCCCAGAGTTTCGGTTTTGTGCCTTAAATCCCATGTGTGTATATCTTACCTAGTAAGTGTACTATTTTGTAGTCTTTACCGTCCTAAATTTTACTTCCAGTTCCTGTGCGTTAGTGCTCGTTAAATGGCTACATGATCCTCTTGTGTTGCCGAATCAGTTCATCTAAGCGTTGCTTGATGAAGACTTTTTGCTCTAATTCAGGTGCTTTGGTGAATGCCTTCATACGTGTATCTTTGTTCCTTAAAATTATAACACGGGATGGAGTCCTGGAAAGAGAATGATTGAGTCAAAGGTTAGGATTGTTGTGGCTTTTCCTAGATGTTGCCATACTGCTTTCGAGAAACCGCCCCCCAGCCTAGCAGCGGCAGGAAAGGAAAGTGCGCCTGCGCACGCGCCCCCCCCCCCCCCATGTTATTCTTTGGTCACCACCCTCCGTGAGGTTTCACTGCAGGATTTGAAACATGACTGCTGCTGCCCTGATCCCATCCCCTTTGTAAAGGAAAAGTCCATATGCAGGGAACCTGGTGGCATAAGCCTTTTTTTCTCTTCTTTTAAGGTTTTATTCGTTTCCTTGCTTCTAGCTTCACCTGCCTTTCAAGCCGTGTTCTGTTGGGCTGCTGTGGGATCCTGCTGAATCAGGTCTTACCCACATCAGTCCTCTCGTTAAAACCCCATTGCCATACTGGGAAAACATTGAAGCCCTTTAGTGTGATTTGGGGACATTTTAGGATCTGAACTCCCCCCACTCCCACCCCCTTACCCTTGGTTCCGTCTGTGACTTTCAGCCTGTTTCCATGTGACTTGGGTCTCTGGGACTGTGACACGGGACACGGTATGCTGTATGTTCACAAGCAGTACGCTGGACATTATCTGCACGTCCGACTTTCCTGGAAAGTGTGGGTTCTTGCACAAGGACTAGGTCCTGGTGATCGCGCTCTGTGCCCAGCGGCCGTGTGCGGTGACTACTCCGTTGTTTTGAAAGTACTAGAGCTAAATTCTAGACTTTTTTCATCTTAATATTTAGATTGGCAATTAAAAGAAGCTGCAGCTCACTAAAAGAAGTTCTATACTAGCTGTATGTCTTTAAGTTGTCCCTGCCTCAGTTTGCTTCTCTGTAAGATGGGCATAATAGTATCCACCTCCTAAGGTTATTGTGAGGATAAAAGGAGATTCTCCACGTCAGTGCACGGAACGTGCCTTCACCCTGTATTAGTGCACAGTAAATCACTACCACCATTTTCCTTTCTCCGTGAGGTTTTGGTTAAATACTAGGAGCAGGTGCAAACAGAAGAATGGTCTGCGACCTTTCTCCTTTCTGGTTGCGTGTCCACATGTGTAGACCCAAGAGGACAGTTCTGTGCTTAGAAGTTGTGGTGTGCCAGTTGTTCCTTGAACAGTTCTTTAGTGTCCTTCATCTGTAGCACGGGGATGGCCCCTCAGTAGATGGTTGTGGGTAAGCTACGTCTGAGCAAAGGTCAGTGTTTGGAAATGAGGTGATTATAGTTACCTTCCCAGGATATAGGGCGTTCATATTCTTGCCATCAGTCGAGCGGATGGCGGGGGGCCGGGAGGCAGGACGGAGTGGCCCTGCGAGCCGCTGTCATAAGCAGCAGGTCCTGTGATTAGCCGGCGTGTGAAGCTTCCGCCGTGTACCCGGCGCCTGTGAGGAGCTGCAGGGGACTCAGAGTAGTGTAATGAAGAACTTTTCTCTAGAGAGACCTTGCAGCCTGAAAATTGGGGCAAGCTGTCGACCACGAATGAAACACTCAGCAGCGTAAGACGGTGGACGAGCGCACGTTCTCTCTGAGAGGCAGGTGTGCCCGTGCCCATGCCCGCAGCCTCAGACTGCTGGGCACCTGCTGTATGCGCAGCCCCCCTCCCAGCTCCCGGGGTGCCGGCCTGGGGACCAGCAAGCCCTTCCCCCACGGCCGCGCTCGGAGCAGCGGTGAGCCGAGCAGAGCCCAGCAAGGCAGTTGGACCCGGGGTATTTGCTTAAATTCCAGTCTTCCGCGTGCCCGTGATCCGCATTGTGAAAGTGGTGTTAACTGAATGCATCGACTGACACTTTGCTGAGCACTGTGCACGTGGGCCTGCTGAGCTGGGCAGGCGTCTCTCTCTCTGAACTTTGCTCCGGAGGAGGGCATTGACTTTAGGCCAAAGACGAGGACCCCAAGCACTGAGAGGAGAATGCCAGACCACGCCAGTGTTAGGGAGCGTCCCAACCCCCAGGGGGCAGAGGAGGAACCGGCCCCTCTGCCCCCCACCCCCGCAGCATGCGCCACCTCCCCCAGAAGGGGAATCAGTGCTGCATCCCTTCCTTTAGGAAGGGGGGCGGGGGGGGGGGGGTCTTGAGGATGGTTGGAACTACCGAATGTTCCTGAAGGGAAGCCAGTTTAATTTTTCATTCCCGAGTGTGAGACCATGACATCCAGTGAGATGGGTCCAGTTCCCGCATCTGGTTAAAAACATAAATAGGCTCTTTTTACAAAGTCAGATTCGTCCCAGTGGTAACAAATCGTTGAGCACCTGAAGGTTTCTGTCTTGCTCTTTAATTAGGCCATTCCACCAGAATTTGTTTTAATTTTGCTGTTTGAGGGTGGGGGGGAGGAGGTTCAGATTGGTGTTTACAGTAAAGAGAAAGGAAAACGGATTAGGCTTTGTTGCATAATCTTGTTAAAAACACCTAGCCTCCTAGTCCTTGGGGTGAGTGGGTTTAAATGTTGCAGGGTCTCGGCCAGACCTTACTTGTGTCTCACTTGTGTCTCCACCTCGCGGCTGTGGGGACCACAGGAGCCTAAGTGACGTAAAAACCAAACTGCTCTGTTTTCAACAGGATGCATTCAGTTTACTTGCTTACTCGGATCCTTGGAACAGCCCGGTTGGAAATCAGCTTGACCCAATTCAGAGGGAACCTGTGTGCTCAGCCCTTAACAGTGCAATATTAGGTGAGTGGGGCTCCGCCTCTCCTGGGCGCTCCGAGCAGTTGTGCTGGGGCCTGTGCTGGGATCTGTATTTTTCGAAAGCCTTAAGGGATATGTTTTCCACATTTAAAAAAAGTTAAGATTATTTCAAAATACAAAAAGCCTTCCCCTCCATGATCTCAGTTCCAAGATTAAATGGATTCAGCTACAATAACCAACACAAAGCAGGACCCTGCGATAGACCTTGGCCGGTCTGGAGAAGAGAAGGGTGGGTGGTCAGGGAAACATTTCTGGACTTCCCCGCACGTGCCACAGCTTCCCCTGTGCCTGGGGCACAGACGCGAGGGCCCTCGGTGACTGCGGCCGCGCTGGCAGCACCGGCCCTTGGAGTAGCGTCCTGCTTGCATTAGAGCCAGCAGGTTCAGCTGAGCGCCCTGACCAGACAAAAGGCGAACAGCAGTGCCAGTGGTGGCTCTTGGCAGGAGGGGAGCGTGAAGGGAGGGGCTGCGGCTTGCTGTTCCCCGGTCGGTTGCTGTTCCTGTAAATCGACTCACTACAGAGTGCGATTACAGCACTTCTGTCCTAACGATAGACTTTCTCTCTGAATTCCGTAACATCCCGGGCATTTATATATAAATTCTACAGGGTGGTTTACCTAAAACTGTATCTTCTCTGGGAGATTCTTTTCAAAGGTAATCTGAAGTAGAGTAGCTTTTGACCTGACTTTAGAGTCTAATTCCCCGGGTAAATGAGACTGCACTTTATCGAGTCTTCTCTTCGGGCTATTAGCAGCCGTTGCAGCCGGTTTCTGGGGCACGAGAGCACTGCCGCAAAGAGCGGGGCGACCCTGGGCTCGAGTGGCGAGACCGGAAAGGAAGCACGTGTTCACATACGGCTTCATCTGTGTGTTTGCTCTTACAAAGTTCCTTACAGTTGACGCTTCAACAACGTGGGGGATGGGACGCCAGCGCCCCCCTCCCCCTCCCCCCGCAAAAAACTTTGTGTCTAACTTTTGACTCCCCCGAACTTAACTACCGGTACCCTACTGCTGGCTGCACGCGCTGCCGAGGACAGGGCCCGTGACGGACCCGGGTGTGGTGAGTCACGTGTGTTGCGTTGTGTACTCTCCCGACAAAGCTGCAGGTGCAGGACACCAGAGGCAAAGCCAGCTCCATTCCTGGACAGAATGCCCACCTGGAAGCAGGTCTGTCTAGTTCAAACCAGGGCGAACTGGTAGTTCTTTGTGTGAAGGTAGAATAGTGGGGGGTTTGCAATGACATTAAGGGGGAAAGAAGCGTCTTTGGTGGTGTTTCTGTAAGTTTAGAATTTGTATGTGTTACGTGAATTTTCTTTGGTTAATGTGTCGTATTCTCAAGAAATCCACTTAGCTCTGTTGGTAAAAACAACGCAGTAATGCTGGGATTGTAGGGTAAATTAGGATCTACTGTTACGGTCTTTTTGAAATTACTACAGCCTTCATATTTAGGTAATGTACTTGTAAAGAGTTTTTGAAGTAACCAATTTTCTTAGAATAGTTTTTTATGTCAAATTTTTTAAGGGAGTTATTTTTTAATTAATGTTTTATTTATTTTTGAGAGAGACGGCGTGAGCAGGGGAGGGTTAGAGAGAGAGAGGGAGACACAGAATCAAAAGACAGGCTCTGAGCTGTCAGCAGAGCCCGATGCGGGGCTCAACCCTAAGAACCGAGAGATCATGACTGGAGCCGAAGTCGGACACTCAACTGACTGAGCCGCCCGGGTGCCCCAGGGAATTCAATTAACTGTTAAATTTCGTAGGGTCGTTCCGCAGGATCACGTGCCACTACCGTGCTACATATTACGTAGGCTCAGCTGTCCCTGGTACCTAAACTTGTGTTCAGAGGATTCCTGCAAAATTCATGACATGCTTATTATTAAATTGCTGCGGACGAACATGCGCGTGGTTATAAATCCCGTGCTATTTTACATAGTGTCCGTTAGTCGTGCTGTAGCTGTTGTATATTAATTGCATGGAAGTCCTACTAGTTCCACATCCAAACAGCTTGAAAGCTGCCTCTGCCCACGTGCCTCCCGCTGCTGCTCTTCCAGCAAGGTGACCTCCCTGCGAACCATCAGACATTTTTGGGAAAAAAGCTTCCTTTTCCATTTTCATCCCTTTTTATGTTGATTTTGTATAAAAAATTCAACGTTCTGGACTCAAGATGGAACTATAAGGTCCATCCTGCTTAGAGCTGAATCACCATCAGAGTTCAGCTAAACAGTGTCTCGCCCAAGAACAGCCAGGACTTTATTCATTCGAAGCCACAGACCACTTTGTAAGTCATACTTTCTCACCGATCTGCGTACCTTGGAATCAAAAGTAGAATTAAATGGGGGCACCTGGTGGCTCAGTTGGTTAAGCGCCCGACTTCTTGATTTCGGCTCAGGTCCTGACCCCGGGGTCATGGGATCGTGCCCTGTGTCGGGCTCTGAGCGGAATGTGGAACCTGCTGAAGGTTCCCTCTTCCCCACTCAGGTGCGCATGCTTTTCCCTCCAAAACAAGAGAATTAGGTCGTATGGAGCCTTGCCGCCAGTATCCTGGTCTTTGCCCTCTGTTGTCCACTGTGCCTACAAAGGACTGAGGAGTAATTTTATTAATTGGCAACCTACATAAACTTAACATCTGACCTCTCCACTCAGGGAGAGGGCACTAGCTTCTAGGGACTTGGCCACTTTCACCAGTAGTTCATTTTTTTCACTTCTGGCAAAGAACACATTTTGATGATTAACTACATCTGTACCGTAGCTGCCTGACGGACTTCTCGTATGTAGGACACGGAGAACAAATTGGCGTTTAAAACATCCTTTTCTCTACCAACTGTAAATTAACCCCCTCCAAGGGCATAGGGTGGTTTTGCTTTCCTTTGTCTTGTCTCCGGGCCACCATCACCATCTCCCTAGGAACCCAGGTACCACTCACCAGTACACCCTGGAGACCTTAGCCAGCCTCGGCTGGGCTCTGTCCCCAGCAGGGGAGGAGTCCATCAGTGGGACTTTTAACAGGAAGAGACCCCGGGCTTTAAGTCAGCTGACTTGAAGGGACATACTGAGTAGTCCGTGCTCCCCACTGGAAATGTCCGGTGAGAAATGACATCTCTCCCATCACGGTTAATACAGAAGTTTTCAGGTATCTAATTCTGCAAGAATTCTCCTTCGCAGGCGAATACTCAGTACCCGTCTCCCTAGTCCGAGTAGCAGGGCCCCACGACCTCCGTCCTCCGCTTAGAAATTCCCTTTGCTCATTAGGTAATAGCAGTATAGGCACTGGTAAGTTTTCACGTAATGCAGTGTTTTCCCAGTCGAGGAGTTTTTGGAAAATGTCTCGCTAATTGCCGTTTCCCTGTTTTCATCCTCTCCTCAGAAACCCACAATCTGCCAAAGCAACCTCCACTCGCCCTCGCCATGGGCCAGGCCACACAATGTCTCGGACTGATGGCTCGATCCGGAATTGGGTCCTGCGCGTTCGCCACAGTGGAAGACTACCTACATTAGCTATGCATTTATGGAGCTCACGCGTGTATCGTGGCGTATAGTCAACCTGGAAGTAGACCAGCTCTGCTGATTTGAAATTTAGATTTTTTTAATTATGTACTGGGGACAGGTTTTTGTCGCTTTACATTGCTTCCTAGTTTACAGCATGATGCAAATGATTTTCTAACTTGGTGTTAGGAGAAATTATTTTCCATCTTTAACCTCTTAGTTGTCTAAGAGTTAAATATTACTGAATTTCAGACGTTCAAATTGATCATCACAAATCCTTTTAAAACGATTACCTAAAAGAAACCAAAAAATCCTGCCGCCTTTGTCTGGGGGAGAGGGGGGAAGGAAACGGAACCAGTCGTGTTTGTGTTAGCATGTGGGTGATGTGAACTTCAATTTGGGGGAGGCTCCGCCCCCCGCCCCCATATAAGCATTCAATCAGTGTAACTTGCAAAACGCATAAACATCCGACAGTTTGAATTTATAGTGTTGATGGAAGAAATCATTTTTAATGTGTACTGTAAAACTTGAAATACTCAGGAGCTGAGTGAATATGTTTGTTGCTACTTACAATCCCGACCTGTTAGTCCCAGTAGTTTTGTTTTAACATGGTCTTTTTCAACTTTGTTTCCTGTTTAACTACAGACGACTTCTGTTGTAGACTCACAAGTTTAACTGTTGTATTATAACAGTATTACATGTCAACAGTGTGGTTATGACCTTTATTTATATAAAAACCAAATATTTAGTCAATTTACCGTGTCTTAATTTAATCTTTGTACACCTTCCATTTTTAAGTGCTTAAATGAGTACTATATTGCAATAAAAATGTAGTGATATAATTAACCAGCCATTAAAAATTTACTATTACAGATACTGGAGTGTCAATTGAATTTATATATTAGGTCCCTGGACACTTCTGACTAATACAGAAGTGGAGCCATTAAAACGAATGGTCCTCACTATAAACCTGAGTCCTACAACCCAAGATGGCCTCCAGTTCCTGGCCTCCCTGGATCAGGGTCCAGCCTGCCGCGGTGGGTGCCGCAGAAAGGAGAGGAACTTCGTCTCCTGCTGTTCTAACTACGGTAATAACGATGGCATGTGGCCTGCCACCAAAGCAAAGCCTCCCAGACCGGGAACAAGTGACATTTAACCAAGATCACCTCATCTGGCTGACTTGGCATGGAGGCGTCAATCTTCCTCAAGAAGGAATACTGAGGACCCCGAGATCCTGAGCTTTCAGCTACTTCCTCCCTGTTCCACAGCCTAGGAGGGGGCGTCTCCAAGCACCGACCCCTGTGCAGGCGGAAGCGGAGATCTCCCAGCGGCCCCCGCTCCGTCCACGGCTCCTCTCGCCCCGGCCGCACCGGCCGCGCCGCTGCAGGTGGAAGATAAACGCGCAAGCGCTCACAGGAAGGGGAACGTTCTTTGGAACCACTTTTGCTTCCTGTGTCGTCCTCAGAAACTAGGCAGGGCTGTCCCCTGAGAGGATGAAAGGGGGCGGGGTGATTCCCCCAATAGACCTAGCATTTCAGCAAGAACCCTTCAAAACTCTTTATAAATGATTTATTAGATTTTTTAACGAGCATTTTCTATACCAAATAACTAGGTTCTATACATACAAGTTCTCATCATTTACTTCATCTGATTTACTTCTTAGACGCTTTCATCTTTCTGATCATCCACCGTCTTTTAAACCTCTTGGCATTTTGTTTCTTCTGAGTTCCTGGAATAGAAAATTTTGTGCAATAAGAATATCAGATCTGAAATTCCCAAGAAACAGTTCCAAAGTTTTCAAGCTCCTATGAATATAAATAATAAAATTAGGTCCGTTAAATCAAATTGTACAGATCGACCACGCTGATCTATTCAACTTTAAGAACCAACTTTAAGGTATGATAAGGAAACCCTGATACTTCACGATTATCTAAGTATTCACTACCTCTTTAAAAAAGATCTTTTCAATATATAAAAACTAAGAGAACAGAGCTGGCTCTTACCCCAAGTATTATTCAGAAACTGGGCTGCAGCCTTTTTCACTGGTAACCTCTTATTTTCAAGAGACAGGAACTTATTTACTGGAAAAGAGAATTACTTATCACGTTTTTGTTTAACTTGCAGTAAAAAGTGAGAGGAACAATCTGTAAAGAAATTACCCGACGTCCTGTTCGTTCCTGGGCCATAGAGAGAATTCTGTATAAAGGCTTTCGCTGCTTGTTGCCTCGAATCTCTCAGATCTTGATCTTTTAGCCTTAGAGCCAAGTAGCTTTTATTCTGGCTGGTGACCAACACAAAAAGGTCAAAATGAGCAAATCCGATAACATGCTTAGTTTGAAAATAAGTTGTTATTTAAAGTGAAAAAAACTCAAATCCTAATTTTCTGTATGTGCAGATGGTGAGTAGAACCACATCACTGGGCTACTTGACTACAGATAGACTAACGTTCACACTTTAGAAGGCAGAGGTTTTATTTTTATGTAACTATCAGAATGCCCTCCCCTCCGCCCCTGAGATGTAATCTCAAACTACTGTGAAGAAAATATTTCCCCCTAAGCCACCACTCTCTCAGGTCAGCTTTACATTCTCTGTGGAAAGAAGACCCTCCTTACCCGACAGACTGTACTTTCTGTAATTTAGCTTTCTTGGAATCACTCCCTTTTTCACAGTCTTCATTTTTCTTCTGCAAATTTGCTTAAAAAACAAAAGAGTTTATATATATAAAACAAAGCAGGACATTCACTGGACTGCACTTCAGCATGCACTAGCACCAACTTGGATGCAATCTTTATTGTTAAGAAACAGAACAGGCCCAAGCCCCCCTTGGCCAGCCCTGTTCCCATTCTCGGGGCCAAACTCTGGCTGCAAATATCTGCAAATGCACCACTTACAAGAGAAATTATTTAAAGGAGAACAGTTCATACCTTCTTTCAACTTTCCTGAGGATTTCTTTATGCTAAGGAAGAACAATAAAAATCCTGGTTGGTGTGGCAGGTAGCGAGGATGACTGCACCCGTGAGCACCATCTCACCCGCCTTCACCAAGGCCTCCCCCCTGCATTACCGCCCTCCTCCGTGTTTACTCAGGACGCTTAAGCAGTCCTGGAAGGCAGAAGTCCGTCCCCAGTGCCCTGCTACCAGGTCTCTAACGAGTCCGTACTAGGATGGCGGTGTCAGAAGCGAAGACCTCCAAGCCCGTGAGCACGCTCCGGGAGCAGGTGGCTGTGGTTGGTTAACAGTGAAGTGAAAGCCTTCACAGGAAGGGAGTTCTGCAACCCAGTGTTCAAACTACAAGTGAGAGGCGGGAGGACAGCCTCATTTCACCGGGAGGAACCACGGGAGGAACCACAGGAGGAAGTCAGCTGTTTGGACACAGAGCAGGATGGAGACCAGGGCGGCCTGGACGAGCAGCGGTCTAATAGACGCCAGCGTAAGCCGGCAGAGCACACGGACACTGCCCGTGCAGACACTTGCGCAGAAGGAAAGCTACACTGGGGCGCAGCGACGAGGTGGGGAGAGTAAGAGAAGGAAGAGGGGACAGCTGAGCTGCGCTTTTAAAGTGGAAAGGGGAGTGTGCCACCAGGTACATTATTGGTATGTTTCATATATTCAGAAGTTGAACAGCTCCGTGGAAAAGCCTTACTGAAAACTGTGAGGACCATGGCCTAGGCAAGAAATACAGGACTCGGGGCGTCCGGGTGGCTGTCCATTAAGCGACCAACTCTGCTCAGGTCTAGATCCCAGGATTGTGGGATCGAGTCCCTGAGATTCTCTCTCTCTCTCTCCCTGCCCCTCCCCTGTCCACACTGTCTCTTAGTAAACATTTAAAAAAGAATGAACTATAGGACTAAACTTTTTTTTAATGTTTACTTATTACTGAAAAACAGATCATGAGCAGGGGAGGGGCAGAGAGAGGGAAGGAGACAGAATCAGAAGCGGGCTCCAGGCTCTGAGCTGTCAGCACAGAGCCCGACGTGGGGCTGAACCCACCAACTGTGAGATCATGACCTGAGCCACAGTCAGACACTTAACGGACTGAGCCACCCAGGAGCCCCAAGACTAAACTTCTGAACTTCAATAAAGCAGTTAGGAGAGGCCAAGAGAATATTAAAAAAAAATAACAATACCAACTATCTGGAAGCCTAAATTTATTAAGGTTTGATTTCAAGGGATAGAGAAGGACGAGAATGCACTGGCCTTTAACCATTCGGCACAGGGCCCGGGCACTAAGTGACAGGAATGAAGCAGCAGGACAAGCGTGGGACCAGAGTCCCCAGAGCCTGCGGGCAGGTCTGCTCCTCCCCCAAATCCTCCAGTTCAGGATGTCATTTTATTCACCGCCATCTCCCCTGTCAGTTACTCAGAGGCTAGAGGTGGCTTAGAGGTGGCTGTGGGGAGAACAAAAAGAAGTGCAGGGCGCCCCCCCGGGGGGCTCAGTGGGGTAAATGTCTGACCTCGGCTCAGGTCATGACCTCACGGTCTGAGTTCCAGCCCCCTGTCGGCTCTGTGCTGATTGCTCAGAGCCTGGAGCCTGCTTCCATTCCATGTCTCCCTCTTTATCTGGCCCTCCCCTGCTTGCTCTGTCTCTCAAAAATAAACATTAAAATGTTTTTTAAAAAGTAAAAGACAAAAGTGTAGTTAATTCCCTCCACCTTTCCCACCAAATCCAACTTCCTGCTGTGTAGCCTTTTGTTTCATTTTCTTGATTATGTGGATTCAAACAAACGTGCGCACCAGCATCTAATCCAAAGACAGGTGTATGTCAGCAAGGCGTAGGTAACAAGGATCCATTACTTACTTAGTCGGTGCAGCTGTAGTTAACTTCTCTAGAATGCTCTCTGGAAGGAGTTTTCTTTTCTTAGATTAAAACATTTAAAAATTAATCAGAAGTGACGTACATGACCACATACCCTGGGCCGCTTCTCAAGTTTCTGACGCGTAAGGACAGCTTTGCATCTAGACCAATAAACGAACGCGGCGGGACCCTACCCCCGCCATCTCTAAGCTGTGGAGAGGCTGGGCCCACGGAGCTCAGGACCCGTCCCGTATTCCCGGGAAGATCGACGAAGGCTGGGAAGCCTGTCCTCTGTCTCCCAGCCCCGAGGTCACTGCTCTACCTTGAGCGCAATTAGGTAGCGTCCATCGGAGTCGGTTCCCTGCGGCCACTGTGCCCAACGTTAGCTGGCGAAGCACAGATGTTCCAGGGGCAGCCCAGTGTCGGGCAAAGAAACTACCTCCGCGATCCTGAACTCGGCCAGGCTTGTCGCGGCAGGCGGGTGCAAGGGGGAGGACCCCGCGATCTCACGCTCCCGACTCTGCCCACTCCCGTTTTCAAGTGAGATCGCAGCCGCGGGCGCCTTCGCTCTGGCCGCTGTCCCGGGTATTAGCGCCTTTCCCCGCCCGCAGGTCGCAGCAGCGCCGCCACCAAACACGCGAGTCCCGCCCCAGCCGGGGGTTTAAAAAGGAGGCCGCCCTCCCTAGCCTCTAACCTTCTGTTCGATGAACAGCTCCTCGCGCCTCTTCCGCTTCTCCTTCAGGAGCGTTTTGTCCCTGAGAGAGAGAGAGAGGCAAGTCAGTGCGGGGTGACACGCGCGGGCCGGGAAGGGGCGGTCCCCCCGGGCGGCTGCGGGCTCCGAACCTGCGCACCGACTCCCGCACCCGCCGCTCCTCCTCCCGTGCTTCCGCCTGGGCGCTGGCGAAAGTCAGCTCCTCCGGGGCCTCGTCGTCGAACCCGTCGTCCCCTTCCTCGTCGTCTTCCTCCAGCGGCTCCGCAGCCGCGCCGCTGCTGGGCTGCCCGAGCAGCAGGCCGTGCTCCGCCGCCTCTTCCTCCTCCTCGGACGCGGGCTGGCCCTCGTCCACCATCGCCGACACCGGGACGCGGGACGCGCGCGGCCGCAGCTGCACCATGGCTCGTGCGGCGCCCGACCGCCTGGCCTCTGACCCGGAAGCGCCGCGCAAGCGCCGCGTGACGCCAAGAGCGAGCGCCGCGAGTTTGCCCGCCCCCTGCAGGGGCAGAGGCGAAGACGGCGGTGCGCCGGCGGCGGCGCATGCGCAGAACCAGGAGGGGCGTGGCCCAAGGAGAGCGGGCGGTGTTTCCTCCCTTGCTCTAGGTTTTCCTCGCCCGGGATTCCGCCCGGATTCCTCTCCGCCCCGCGGCAGTGGCCAGCAATCCGGCTGGGAGCGCGGGCGGCGATGGGGCTCGTTTCCAGGAGGGGAAGAGCCATCGTGAGACCTCCTCCGCGGGGAGGCTGACGGCAGGATCGCCTGCCGTCCCCCCTCCTCCGGTCCCGCTAACCGGGTTTATGCTGGCCGGTGCCCGGAGACCTGTGACCGCCAGCCCCGGCGGCCCTGCCTAGCCCGGGGATCCACCTGGTCCTGCTAACCCGAGAAAGTAAAACAGCCAGTTGTCTTACCAGCGAAAAATGGGGATTTCAGGCATCGTAGAGAGTTGCAATTCCAGGCAAGCAGGCAGCAAGCAGAACTATAAGCAAGTACCCCCAAAGGTGTGGGTCACTCTTTTTATAAAAGAAAGGGAGCACTTGGGAGGGGCTGTTATAAACTAAAAGGCCATTGGAGTGAACTGGGAGTTCAGACTAGAGTGGCTTCTCATTGGGCGAGTTGTCACGGCTGTCATTGGCTGGGCTGCTGCTGGGGGAGAGGAAAGCCCTTCTTCCTCCTGTTAATCAAACCATAGACACCTGCTCCACTGCCTCCTCCTGTTGGATTTGCAATTAAGGACAAGTGGTACAGCGTGAGACCTCCCTTGCCCAACTTCCCAACTCCGTTTCCCTTTATGAATTTTCACACTCAATCCAATTACTCAGTATTCATAGATCTAGCTCCCTTCACCCCCAAAGAAGTGGCATTTCGAAGGGAAGAATTGTGCCGTAGCAACAGGATCTCTGTGCCTCCCAGTCCTTCCGTCACCGACAGAAACAAGTCGACAGATGCAGGGTTAAATCGATCCTCAGCACCAACCTCAGCCACCAGGCTTCCCTGACCACCTGCCTCCCACCCCCCATGCCTCTGTTCATCATGTCCATGCCTCTGTTCATCATGGTTCATCAACGCCACTCCTGACAGCTGATCGTGGGACACTCCTATGAGAACGTAAGCTCTGGTCCGGTTCCCTGCTTTAACCCAGGACCCTTGAACAGTGGCCGGTCCTTCGCAAATCCTGAATCTGGTGGATGAATGACTTCACCGTTACTTAGTGAATGCAACCCGAGCACCGTTTGTATTCCCCGCCTCCAGGCATATGCTTCTGGCAATACGGTCCTTCCTGAATCTGTGCTTGTTTCGCTCCCAGTCCCAACACTAAACGATCGGTCACTCTCTGAACGAACTAGGCTGTTTCACGCTTGCCACATGCATTTCTACAGGCCGTGTCCTTTTCTAATATTCCTCCACGTGGAACTATTTATACTTCAAAAACTGCCTCGAGGCTGACTTCCTCTTTAAAGCACCTTAACATCTACCCCGTGCAGGCTCCACCCGTCGCTAAGTCGCATTCTCCCCTGAACCTTGCACATGCTGCTTCACTGTAGTTGCCACACTGTAAAATGGTTTACCCGACAGTTGTCCCAACCATTCTGTGAACTCCTTGAGAGTCAGGTCCATATCTTGCTGATCATCTTATTTCTTTCTTTTTTTTAAATGTTTTATTTATTTTTGAGAGAGAGATAGCATGAGCAGGGAAGGGTCAGAGAGAGAGGGAGACACAGAATCCAAAGCAGGCTCCAGGCTCTGAGCTAGCTGTCAGCACAGAGCCCAACGCGGGGCCCGACCCCACAAACTGTGAGATCATGGCCTGAGCCGAAGCCAGAAGCTCAACCGACTGAGCCACCCAGGCGGACCTGATCATCTCATTTCTAATGTCTGTCACACAGTAGACATTCAGTAAATATGAAATTGAATTAAAGAATGCTATGTCACATACATTTTGCATTTTTGTCTTTTTTTTTCATCTTCTCTAATGAAACCAAAACACAACCAAAAACTGAAAAACACAAATCAAACCAAAACAAAAAAATCAAAAAAGGATGAAAAGAGTTGCAAAGAATAGTTCTGAAATATCTGGGCTTTGGTCAGATAAAAATTACAAATTAAAAATATAATCAGACTCGTGGGGCGCCTGGGTGGCTCAGTCAGTTAAGTGTCTGCTCAGCTCAGGTCACGAGCTCATGGTTCATGGGTTCAAGCCCTGCATCGGGTTCTGCACTGATGGCGTGGAGCCTGCTTGGGATGCCCTCTCTCACCCTCTCTCTCTGTCCCTCCCCGACTCACACGTGCACTCTCTCTCTCTCAATAAATAAAAATAAACTTGGAAAAGTATAGATAATCAGACCTGCTGAGACAGTATGCTGACTTCTGACGTTGCTAACACTAGGCAAATGTATGCATTTAACTTTGAGAAGCCTGACAACAAAACGATTAAAAGTGAATCATAGTGTTACATGTAGAAAAAAAATGCGTGACAGGAGGTCCCCTCTGGGTACATGCCTCGAGCCCCTCATGAGAAGCGGGGATCGAGCCCCCAGATACGCGGCTGGTCGCTCGGACTCCTTGTAGGTTATGAACGCCCCTCTTTCCCATGCAAAGGCCCCCTGGGATTTAAGAAACGTTATGACTTAAAAATGCAGTCCAGAGTTTTATATGACCGTGTCTCATCTATTTCTACAAAAGCCGAGGCTGTCACATTAGATGCGGTTTTGTAAGGGGCTGACGCACTGTGGCCCGAGCATGTGACCACGCAGGGGACTCACCGCGTCCAAGGGGCCGAGGCAGGGATGGCCTCCCTCCACTGGTCACTGAAGACCACTCAGCCAGTCAGGCATTCCGGGGCCCTGGGTGCAGCATTAGACGGTGAGGCTGGAGCAGAGAGCTGGGTTTTTACTATTTTACTCGCAGGTAATAGGGGCATAATTTTTTAAGGTCCACAGTAAAAAACAACTCTTCAGAATTCAGTGTATGGGAAAGCTTAGTGGGCTTTCCCACCACACGCTTGTGTTTATGATACTGAGAAACAGTCAGCGGCCGCCTCTCCCTCTCAGCTGCTAAGAAGGCCAGGGCTCGGGGCACCCGGGCGGCTCAGCTGGTTAAGTGGCCGACTTCGGCTCAGGTCATGATCTGACGGTTCGTGGGTTCGAGCCCCGCGTCAGGCTCTGTGCTGACAGCTCAGAGTCTGGAGCCTGCCTCTGATTCTGTGTCTCCCTCTCTCTCTCACCCTCTCCTGCTCATGCTGTCTCTCTCTCTCTCTCTCTCCCTCTCTCTCTCTCTCTCTCTCTCAAAAATAAATAAAAACATTAAAAAAGTTAAAAAAAAAAGGCTGGAGCTCAATTCTAGACAGCTGAGTTAGCCTCGGAATCCACATATTTGCATCATTTATGTTTTCATCCTGATTTTTTATCTTTTAAAAAAAATTTAATGTTTTTTATTTTTTTGAGAGTCAGAGAGCATGAGCAGGATGGGTTTGGGGGAGTAGAAAGAGAGGTAGACACAGAATCCAAAGCAGACTCCTGGCTCTGAGCTGTCAGCACAGAGCTTGATGCAGGGCTCGAACCCACGAATGCGAGATCATGACCCGAGCCAAAGCTGGATGCTCAACTTGCTGAGCCGCCCAGGCACCCCGGATTTTTTTAAATGTTTATTTATTTTTGAGAGAGAGAGAGAGAGAGAGAGAGAGAGAGCGAGCAAGCAAGCAGTGGAGGGGCAGAGAGAGAGAGACACACACAATCTGAAGCAGGCTCCAGGCTCTGAACTGTCAGCACAGTGCCCAATGCAGGGCTTGAACTCACGCAGCACAAGACCATGACCTGAGCCAAAGTTGGATGCTGAACCAACTGAGCCACCAGGTGCCCCATGATTTTCTATCTTGATGCTACTTTTCTCTTCCTTCCTCGCATGACTTTTTGCTGTAGGGTCATCCCACACGCCGCGAGGTAAGTCAGCCAAACACGGAAAACACCGAAAAGGAAAAACCCGCAATGAAGACCTCTCTTGGGGTAACATTTTTAAACAATAAATCATCTACTGTAGAGAGTGATTTTATTTTCCACCAAAACTTGCCAAAAATCAGAAATACCCAGGTTTTACCCCTGTACTTCTCTCTTTGCCCAGATAGTAACAATATAATCAGCACAATTACTTCTTTAAAAAGATAATCTAATCACAAAAATTTCCCCTTCCAATAACCAACCAAACACATATCCTGTGTTTTAAGTCCACAGAACATAACACGCATTAACTGTACTGCTCACTGACGTCTCCTCCCAACTACGTTTGTGATTGTTCCTTCTAAACCCCCACCACTTATCATCACACGGGATTCCAGCCAGGAAATTGGAGGCTGTTTCTGGATTTTCTAACATTTGGCTCGCCACCGCCATGACTGTTTCTTCTCCGTCTGTACCTGGATGTACTACAATCTCTCCTTTCTCAGGACAATTAAGACGCGTTTTCAGACTCATGAGGAGCGAGGGCCTCGGGAAGAGTGGTGCCGCACGGCCCCTGGAAATGAAACCTGAAACAGGACAAAGACAGCAGAGTTAGGAGCAGAATGAACGTACGACTTCAGCCGGTCACACGTTTCTTGGTTGCCTCCAAAGTAAAACCCCAACTCCCACTAATACGGTACTGTGTCCTTTGTGCCCACTCTTTTCAAACTAGCTTCTGACAACGCTAGATGTAGACACTGCATTACAGGGAGGCCACAGAAATCAAGGGAATTTAGGAAAGCAAAGTGCCTAGAATTTAGGTGCTATAAACAGGAATTTTAAGGGGCGGGGGAGACATAATTGTAAAATGCATTTTATCACTGTATTGCCAAACTTATAACAGAAACTCTAAGTTTTACAAAATCTATATATTATATTAAAAGCGCATTCTCATGCACCAAAGACAAGAGAGGGGCGCTGGGGTGGCTCAGTCAGTTAAGTGTCCGACTTCGGCTCAGGTCATGATCTCACGGTTTGTGGGTTCGAGCCCCGTGTCGGGCTCTGTGCTGACAGCTCAGAGTCTGGAGCCTGCTTTGGATTCTGTGTCTCCGTCTCTCTCTCTGTCCCTCCCCTGCTTCTCTCTCTCTGCCTCCCTCTCAAAAATAAACATTAAACAAATTTTAAAACAAAAGACAAAAGAAAAATAACCTCACATTCCACACAGACCGTGAACATTTTAGCTGAATAGGTCTCTCAGGCCACTCACTGGACTTCACGACTAACTGACTTACATATAGTCAGAAAGGAGAAACACACACACAAAAAGAGAAAAGCGCAAGGAGAAAGAAGGACAATTAATAATTTCTGCTTACTTTGAGGAAAAACACAACAGGGAAAAAACTCAACTCTAAATGCTGGATTGAGAAGATCCTATGAAAGTAGGATTTCCTGGAATATTAATAAGAAAACCAACGGAGCACAATGAAAAATGGAAAAAGCACGTGCTCAATGTAATTCATCGTTGATATTGTTTATTCTTTTTTTTTTAATTTTTGAAAATGTTTATTTATTTAGAGAGAGACAGCCAGGAGAGGGGCACAGAGAGAGAGGAAGAGAGGAGAGTCCCAAGCAGGCTCCATGCGGCCAGCATAGAACCCACCGCGGGGCCCGATCTCACCTATTGTGAGATGATGTGAGCTGAAGCCCGAGTTGGATGCTTAATCCACTGAGCCAGGGGCGCCTGGGTGGCTCAGTCGGTTAAACGTCCAACTACGGTTCAGGTCATGATCTCACGGTTCGTGGGTTTGAGCCCCGTGTCGGGCTCTGTGCTGACAGCTCAGAGCCTGGAGCCTGCTTCAGATTCTGTGTCTCCCTCTCTCTGCTCCTCCCCTGATCACACTTCTCTGTCTCTCAAAAATAAATAAATGTTAAAAAAAAATTCACTGAGCCACCCAGGTACCCCATATTGTTTACTGTTGACACAACATAAATCATGAACGACTTAGACCTCAATAGTCTTGTCTCTGGTCAGAGTGCCACTAACGGATGTCCCCAACCAAGTGACATCTCCACGCCTCCTGCCACCTACAGTATGTTGAACACTGGCTGCCAGAAAGCTCCTCACCTGCACAGTTACGGCCCCTTGAGGACCTTCCAAAAATTAGGGCCAGGCATGGAGAGCTTTTAGGGCATCCCCACAGCCTATAACTGCAAATAGAAAACAGTATTTTGGGCGCACCTGGATGGCTCAGTCGATTGAGCACCCGACTTCGGCTCAGGTCATGATCTCACAGACCTTGGGTTCAAGCCCCATGTCAGGCTGCATGCTGACAGCTCAGAGCCTGGCACTTGCTTCAGAGTCTGTGTCTTCTGCTCTCTGTCCCTTTCCTGATTGCATTCTGTCTCTCAAAAATAAATAAACATTAAAAAAAAAAAACAGTATTTTTTCCCAGGACCAGCTGCCATGACAGCCCCCTTCTGGGTGACTACTGCTTTGTTTTCTTTTTTTTCTACTCAGGGAGGAATTTTGTCCTCTAAAACCATAAACTACCTGAAACTTCTGTTGGAAATGACAGCAATAAAGGGCACATGCGCTTGGAGGATCTAAGTCTCTTTGCCCCTGAGCGGCAAGGCTGGCTTCCAGTCCCGGTGCAGACCTTCAGATAAGGGGCCTCTGGACACAGCGTTCCACGCCTACCTTCACAGGACCCTGTGCCCCGCTGCCAGCCAGCCTGCACTCGACCCCCTTCCACAGCCCCGCTGGCTCTTCAGTCTCCCCCAAAACAGCCTTACTTAGGTTCCACCTAAACTCCACCCCCCCTCCAAATCCTATAGGAACTGCACCTTTTCCTTGGCCTGGGGACACGCACCACGTCCCTCCCTCATTTGCCAAGAGCCGGTAAACCTGATCTGACCGCACATTTGTTTCCGGTGCCTGTGGGTGGATCGGACAGCAACATGAACGGTCTCCTTCTTTTTATTCTTTTTTTAAGTTTATTTATTTATCTTGAGAAAGAGAGAGCACAAGCAGGGGAGGGGCAGAGAGAGGGAGAGAGAATTCCAAGCAGGTTCTGTGCTGTCAGCACAGAGCCCAATGCAGGGCTCGAACTCACGCACTGCGAGATCATGCCCTGAGCTGAAGTCGGACACTTACCCGACTGAGCCACCCAGGAGCCCCGAACTGTCTCCTTCTAACCCTTAGCCAGGGACACATGAACTAACCCAAAAGTTTCATGTCCCGTGCATCCATTAAGAAGTGGATTTCGGGGCACCTGGGTGGCTCAATCCGTTGAGCATCTGACTTCGGCTCAGGTCATGATCTCACAGTTCGTGAGTTCAAGCCCCGCATCGGGCTCTGTGCTGACAGCTCAGAGCCTGGAACCTGCTTTGGATTCTGTGTCTCCCCCTCTCTCTGCCCCTCCCCTGCTCATGATCTGTCTCTCTCTGTCTCTCAAAAATAAACAAACGTTAAAAATTTTTTTAAAATAAAGCACTCATACATCAAAGTGAATTTCAAGAACCACTGGCTCAGCTGTGATCATGGGATGTCCGGCGTCACATACGAGTTCTATCACATGACATCCCTCATTCATCAAGTTTAACTAGAAACGTTTGCTCCTCTTGCAGAACACTCGCCAAACAAGTTACTCGCGATCCGAGGTTTTACTGCATTCCGATACAAAATTTCAGATGTCAAGTTTAAAAATGTGAAAGCATGACTTGAACAGAAGTGCTTGAAGACTCATGCGGTGGCGCTTCCACCAACCCCACCGCCCCCCAGTGCAGGCGACCGGGTCCCCTGTGTCTGTTCGCAATCTGTTCACGCTACTTCTAATGAATGGTTAATGTAATTACCTACTTTAAGTAAAAATTGTGCAATAAATCCCCAAAATATAATTGTTAAGACAGGGTTATTCCTAGGAAAATCTGTTGTGCGCTTTGGAAAGGCACGGCGGGTCCCTAAAAATAATTCTGTTACATTAGCGTAGGTGGGAAAGACCAGGGAGGAGGCCTGCTTCACAAATTTATTCTCTGGAAGTTCCTGTTCCACTTTTAAGAAGAAAAACAAAAAAGGCAGAAACATACCCAAACCAGAGGTTGTAACCCAGTGTCTTCCAAGACGCCCGCTGGGCAAATGACACAAACCGTCCTCTACCCGGGATTCGGGGTGTCTAGACCAGCGCCTGGGACTCGACCGTGGTTCTGACTGTCTCTTTCGTTTTACAAACTAAGGGTTCGGGTGGTTTTTATCTGCAGGGACTTTGGGGGGACACTGGGAGGACTAAGAGCAGGATTTGTGCCAGAAAGGCGGGCTGCACAAGCAGCAGGCCCCGCACAGAGAAGAGGCCGTCAGCTCATCGAGCAGAGCCAAACACGCCGGATGAGTGCGCAGATTCGCTCTCAACGCAAATATTTTTCATTAAATAAAATTAAACCTCGTTGGGCATCTTTAAGTATATTTTGCGAAGGCGTACACATGTACCTTTTCAATCATCCTTACTTTGAATGACTTTTTGATGAACAGACCAACTAGGAGCCGAACTGCATGAAGCCGGATGAGGGCCCCTCCTACCCACCCTCGGCCCTGCCGGGCAAGGCACTGGACTCCCACCCACGGCGGCCAACCTTCATCTAAAAGTGTGCTCTTGGCGCTCTTGATGAGCAAATACATGATTAAAAGCGATTTATAATAAAACCGTTTTCAAAAAATATTTTTTGACATTTATTCATTTTTGAGAGAGAGAGACAGAGCATGAGAGAGAGGGGGAGACACAGAATCAGAAGCAGGCTCCAGGCTCTGAGCTGTCAGCACAGCTTGACTGGGAGGGGGTGGAGTGGGGCTCGAACTCACAGACGCAAGATCATGATCTGAGCTGAAGTCGAATGCTTAACCGACTGAGCCACCCAGGGGCCCCTATAAAACCACTTTCTAGCAAAGCACTCCTTAGACTTATAAATGCTACCAGCAGTTGGCTTTCTTTTGCTTCCCCTCCCCCAGCCCCCACCCACCTGGGAAACATGTTCCTCCCGGACCTCACTGACCACCTCTTCACCCTCCCTCCCTTAGTCCGGCCACAGTGACCTCAGTGCTGGTCCTCACACCTCCCAGGCCCTGCTTTGTCCTGGTGCGGGGGGATCGGGGTCTCTGCTCTAGGTGGTCCTGCGTCTGGAAAGCTCCTAGCCAGACAGCGCCCTTAGCCCCTCACCTGCAAGCCTGCTCAGACGTATTCTCGGTGCGCTCGCCCTGACCACTCAGCTGAATCCTGCAGCCTGTGGGCTCCCCTCCGGTGTGACTTTTGCTGTCTGCCACAGCCTGCTGCCCGGCTCGTCACTGGCTACAGCATTTGCTCATCGATCCTGCTTACTGTCCGCCTCCACCACTAGACTGTCATCTTCATACAAGAGACTTCGTTTTGTTTACTGACGCACCCTAGCCTGAGCGCCTAGGACAGTGTCTAGGGCACCGTAGGTGCTTAGTAAACACGTATCTGTATCTGTGCACTTCAACTAAGTTCCAAAGTTTAGAGACATTCCAAGATGAACATGGCCGTCACAGGACACGGGGGGAGGGGGAGGGATGGGGAGGTACCAGGTATTTGGAAGGCCCAGCACACCAGCCTCTAGACGAGCAAACCTCATCTCTGCCTCAGCAGAGGCACAGACCCTCACGTGCCAAGGACCCTGGGGCTGAGCAAACAGTCAGAACTTTGTAGCCAAAGCTGAAAACAGCTCGTGTCTACACTAGCGTTATGGCTTGCCAGAAATCATCCGAGACAAGGGGCACCTGGGTGGCTCAGTCGGTTAGGCGTCCGACTTCGGCTCAGGTCATGATCTAATGGTTCATGGGTTCATGGGTTCGAGCCTCGCGTTAGGCTCTGTGCTGACAGCTCAGAGCCTGGAGCCTGCTTCGGATTCTGTGTCTCCCTCTCTCTCTCTGCCCCTCCCCTGATCACACTGTCTCTTTCTCTCAAAAATAAATAAATGTTAAAAAAAAGGAAAAAAAGAAATCATCTGAGACCACCATCGGGGATGGGGGGTGACAAAAACAAAAACCAGAGCTAATTAACACCTTGAGAATATTCATACATTTCCGTGGGAGGCAAATTCTGTGACTTGGCCTGGACATGAGAATCGGGGCAAAGACTCTAAGCGACTTGTGATCGGTCTCAGATGTCCTGTGAGATCCATGTTCAGAGTGTAGCCCGCATTCCTGCCCCCCCATTTAAGATAGTGAAGAAAATTAAAAGGAAGCATTATTCCAGTTTTTGTTTCTCTCATTAACCTACAGCCGCTGTTGGGAAGCTTTTTTCCGTGAAGAGCCAGAGAATGCACATTTTAGGCCAGTCTCTGTCGCAACGACTCAGTTTTACGGCGGTAGTGCAAACGCAGCCGCGGACCAGACGGAAACACAGGGCCATGACCGAGTACCAATAAAATTTTATTGACAAATACTGATGGTGGGGCAAATCTGACCTACAGGAAGCAGTTTACTGAGCACTGACCTAGGGTAAAACTCAACCCAAATCGACCACGCATGAGCTGTCAGAGACAATCCTGCCCTTGTTTAGCTGCGTGTTCGAACCCTCGATCGCTCCAGGCTTGGTTCCCCGTTTGGAAAGTTGAGAAGGGATAAGAAGGTCACCTGTGTCTCTTCTAAATGTCGGCTTTGATGACTCCCGGATAAAAACATGACTGTCTTTGCCGGTCAGTCATACCCAGCTGGCAAAGCTCCCAGACTTAGTGGTAGGGGCGGCCCCAGCCGTCAGAGGAGCCACAGAGGGGCTCTCAGGGAGGTGCCGGTCAATGGGTAGCCTGTCGGATCTGATCGAAGTTTCTAACTAGCAAGTAGCCTGTCTGAAAGGAGGCCAGGTGATTCTAGGTGAGAAACAGCAGCAGCTGAATCGGGTCTGTGGTTTAGGAGGCCCGACTTATAAAATGATAGTATCATACCCAGGATTCTCTTCTAACTTGCAGGAAAACTACCAAGTTCAGTGGCCTCTCACACCAAGACACACTGCGTGCCAGTCCCTGCTGGTCCGTCCAAGACATGAAAGGGAGAAGCCGGCCCCTGGCTTGTGCAGACGCTCTCCCTTCCTTTTCTCCCTATCTGCATTTTGTTACTGTTCTACTACGATGATTTGTTTTAAGTCTTTCTACTTCTTTTTTTTTAAATTTTTTTAATGTTTTATTTATTTTTGATACAGAGAGAGACAGAGCATGAGAGGGGGAGGGGCAGAGAGAGAAGGAGACACAGAACCGGAAGCAGGCTCCAGGCTCTGAGCTAGCTGTCAGCACAGAGCCTGACGTGGGGCTCGAACCCACGAACGTGAAATCTGACCTGAGACGAAGTCAGAGGCTTAACTGACTGAACCACCCAGGCGCCCCAGTCTTTCTGCTTCTTAGGGGTGAGCTGGAGATCACAGGGCAGAAAATAAACCACCTTAAAAGAAAAGGACTCGGGGCGTAGCTCACTTCCTCCTTCAGAAAGTTTATCCCAGGGTACCTGGGTGGCTCAGTGGGTTGAGGTCTTGATTTTGGCTCAGGTCATGATCTCGCAGTGCGTGGGATCAAGACCAGAGTCAGGCTCCGTGCTGACAGTGCAGAGCCTGCTTGGGATTCTCTCTCCTTCTCTCTCTGCCCCCAACCCCAACCTCAAAATAAACAAAGAAACCAAACAAACAAACAAACAAACCAAAAAAAAAAAAAAAAAGAAGAAGAAAGTTTGTCCTATCCCATTCTTGAAGGATTCTGATACTCTTTTTTTTCTCTAATGTTTATTTTTGAGAGAGAGAGAGAGAGAGAGTATGGGCTGGGGAGGGGCAGAGAGAGAGAGGGAGACAGAGGATCCAAAGTGGGCTCTGCTCTGACACCAGAGAGCCCAATGCAGGGCTTGAACTCACCAACTGTGGGATCATGAACTGCGCTGAAGTCAGACACTCAACTGGCTGAGCCACCCAGGTGCCCCTCCTCTTGTTTTTTTGTTTTTTTCATTCTTGCTTTTTGACTTTTATGAACACTGCTGCTATGAACATTCATGTATACATTTTTGTATAGATGTATTTTTTTTAATGTTTATTTTTTGAGAGAGAGAAAGAGAGAGACAGTGTGAGCAGGGGAGGGTCAGAGAGAGCGGGAAACACAGTATCGGAAGCAGGCTCCAGGCTCTGAGCTAGCTGTCAGCACAGAGCCCAATGCGGGGCTCGAACCCACAAACCGTGAGATTGTGACCTGAGCGGAAGCTGGATGCTTAACCAACTGAGCCCACCAGGCGCCCCAGCAGATCTGTTTTCATTTCTCTTGGCTAGCTACCGGAGAGAACTGCTGGGTCGTACATTCACTCTGGTCACAACCTTTTGAGAAACTGCCTGGCTGTTTTCCAAAGCAGAGGTACCACTGTCCATTTCTACCAGCACCTGGTCAGGGGTCCATTTTCTTCACCAGCACTTGTTATTTTGTTTTTTTTAAAACTATAGCCATGCTAGTGGTTGTTAGGTGGTATTTCATGGGGGCTTGAATTTGCATTTCCCTAATTTTAATAATGTTCAGCATATGTTCAATACGCTTGTTGACCACGTGTCTGTATGTTTGGAGAAATGACCACTCAAATCTTTGGCCCGTTTATAAACCGGATTATTTGTCTTTTTATCATAGAATCGTGAGAGTTCTTTATCTATGCTGAATGCAAGTCCTGTAACAAATATCAGACGTGCAAATATTCTCTCCCCTTCTGTGGGGTGTCTTTTTCACTTTGTTGATGGGGTCCACTGACGTAGAGAGGTTTTTTAATCCTGATGGATTCATTCCAATTTATCCATTTTTTAAAAGAAGTTTATTTATTTACTCTGAGAAAGGAGAGAAGGAGACAGAGAGGCAGGGAGAGAGAGAGAGAGAGACAGACAGACAGATAATCCCAAGGAAGCTCCACGCTGTCAGCACAGACCCCAATATGGGGCTCAAACTCACGAACCATGAGATCATGACCTGAGCCAAAACCAAGAGTTGGATGTTTAACCGACTGAGCCACCCAGGTACCCCCCAGTTTATCCATTTTTCTTGTGTTACTTGTGCTTTTGATGTCATGTCAAGGAGCCTTTGACTAACTCAAGGTCAAAAAGACTTACTCCCATATTTTCAGTATTTTATACTTCTAGCTCTTCTGTGTGGGCCTATGGTCCATTCGGGCTGATTGTCGTAGGAGGCGTGGGGAGAGAGCCCCAGGCCCTCTGTTCGCAGGGAGCTGTCCAGCTGCTCCAGCACAATTTGTTAAAAAGGCTGTTCTTTCCCTGAATTGTCTTCATACCCTTTCCAAAAATCGGCCGGCCATCCACTGAGGGTGTATTTCTGGGCTCTCAGTTCTGCTCTGCGAACCTCTGTGTCCGCCTTCATGCCGGCACCTCGTGGTCTGCGTAACTATAACTCCATGGTGACTTATGAAACTGCGAAGCGTGAGTTTTTCAATTCTTTTTGTTCTGGCTGTTCTGGCTCCCTTGCATTTCCGTAAGATTTTTAGGATCACCTTGCCCATTTTAGCAAAGAAGCCTGCCTTGATTTTGAGAGAGACTAGCGGTATCGGTAAATCAAGGTGGAGAGCACTGCCCTGTTAACACTATTAACTCGTCGGGTCCATGAACGTGAATGTCCTTCCACATATTCTCATCTTCTATGTTTCTTTTCCTGGGGAGTTTTCAAAGAATCAGTTTTATAATTGAAGGCAATTTTTTTAAAGGGACACCTTCCCAGTTCCTACGGCTTACAGAAGGACACTGAACTGTAGCTGATTAAAAAGACATGGAGGAGGGGCGTCTGGGGGGCTCGGTCAGTTGAGTGTCCGACTTTGGCTCAGGTCACCATTTCACAGTCTGTGAGTTCAAGTCCCGCATTGGGCGCTGTGCGGACAGCTGGGAGCCTGGAGCCTGCTCTGGATTCCGTGACTCCCTCTCTCTCTGCCCCTCCCCTGCTTATGCTCTGTCTCTCTCTTTTTAGGAAGGGGGTGATGGTCATGGAGGGGGGCACTTGTGGGGAGAAGCACTGGGTGTTATATGGAAACTAATTTGACAATAAACTATTATAAAAAAATCCTACCAAAAATATATGTAAAGAAAACTTAAAAAATAAATAAACATTAAAAATTTTTTTTAAAGTTTCAGTGAAGTCTTCCATTTTATTTATTCATGTTTCTTGAAGAGTTATTCATGGTCTACCTTATTCTAGAAAGGTACTAAGCAGACTGATAAAAATATATCAACTAAAGGAAGACACAACAGCCAGGGTGAAAAAAGAAAGCAAAAGGAAGGTGAGGATACAGCAGCACCCCCAAAACGCAAACTCTGATGGCCTCCACTTCCCACACAAGTACGGGAGAAAGGATCCGTGTCATGACATGGCCCCAAACACTCATATTGAGGATATTTGGCAATTTGGCAAATATTTGGCAATTCGACCCACAAGGAGCTCCCCCAGGATGCCGCACGGTGAGAGTAGAGTGATGGAGGTGTTTGGGCTTCTCCCGAGCTGTGCTGGGTATTCAACTCACCTACACCGAAATGCCGTTACTAAATCTCGCTTAAACACACAAATGAAAGCAAAGCCTAGAAACTCAAAGAACTTTCAAAATGCGAACCCCAAAAGCACTAAGGCAAATTCCCCGTAAAAAGACATAGCTACCTTGGTAGTGCAGGAAATTTTGTTTTTCCATTAAAACAACTACAGACCAACGTAGAAAACATAGACTCTGTGCGTGTGTCTCTTTTTTAAAAAAAATAAAACAGCAGGTAAGATCTGCTTAGACGGCATGTCTAAACGCGCTCAGTACCGTCCGTCTCCCTCCTTGTCCCTGTACCTGAATCTGTTGGTGGCTGGGGTGGTTTCCATGTTGAATTCGGCCACTGGCACTCCGCGGGCGGACACCTGGGGGGCAAACATGGCGGCCGGATAAACCACAGAGGAAGTTCCCACCTACAAAGCAAACGAACGGAAATGGACAAATGACCACACTACAGGGAGGGGAAACATCTTCCAGAAAACCTTACATAAACTCAGGCTGGTTTGGGGTTGCAAGAGGTGAGGAAAGCTGGCTGCATGAAACCGACGGAGAGCTTCCAAGGGACAGACGGGGAGTTAAGAGGCATCCAGTCGGCTGATACTAGAAGAATGTGCTAGGGGGAAGGCGCACAAACGGAGAGATGGCAGATCAATGGCCCGGTTCTGTCTCTGCGCTGCGAAGTAACGCCAATAATCCGTGTGCTTTTTTTTAACATTAGAAAACTCAAAGAAAAAATATATTCATGTCATTCATAATCCTGATGACCACTGCTCACATTCTGATACATATCCTTTCATGTTTTTCCCTGTAGACACAGATTTACAAATGCGCTTTGCAAGATGGAAAGACCAGAACACGTGCAAACCAGCTTTAAGCGCTGGTGATGAACACGGGCACTGAAACACTGGGATGCACGCACTAAAGACGGGCTTGAATGAATGCACACCCATGAGAACGTGTTCTGCTTTTAAAGATGTGTTAAGGAAATTCTGAAATATGCAGACCCTCTGTCCAATTAATTCCACTTCTAGGAAATATCTCCTAAGGAACTGACTTGAAGAGCATGCATGGAGTTACATCTAAGAACATTCACTACTGGCGCCTGGGCGGCTCAGTCGGTTCAGCATCCGACTTCGACTCAGGTCATGATCTCACAGTCTGTGAGTTTAAGCCCCACATCGGGCTCTGGGCTGACCGTTCAGAGCCTGGAGTTTGCTTTGGATTCTGTGTCTCCCTCTCTCTCTCTCTCTCTCTCTCTCTCTCTCTCTCTCTCTGTCCCTCCCCTACTCACGTTCTGTCTCTCAAAAATAAATAAGCATTAAAAAATTAACAAAACAAAAAGAATATTCACTTCAGTATTATTTAAAATAACAAAATGTGAAATGGTCTAAATGTCCAACAATAGAGGACTGGCTAAATACATCATTGTATATCCATGCAATAGAACACCATGCTGATAGTGAAAAGATTTTACATTTTTGGATGTCCTAACATGGAATATGCTCGCTGAATTGCTACGTGAACAGAGTTGTTTCAAAACAGAACATACACTATGAACCACTTTTGAATTTTTAACCATATGTATACATCTGCCTAAAAAAAGGTCTAGACCAGGAGTGGGCAACTGTGTTTCTGTAAAGGGCCAGATAGTAATTTTTTTAGGATTTAGAAGCCATATAGTCTCCATCACAAATAGTCAACTCTGCCACTGGAGTGTGAAAGCAGCCATAGACACTACATAGAAGAGTGGGCATGGCTGTGTTCCAATAAAACTTTATTTACAAAAACAAGTGGCAGCCTAGATCTGGCCCACCGGCCAGTTTCTCACCTCTGATCTAGAAAAAAAGCATACTAAAAGGCGAACAGTGGTTATTTCTGGATGGTGGAATTATTGGTGATTTATAAATTTCCTCTTTATGTTATACTTTTTGTATTTTTTCCAAATGTAAAAATGAGCACATATTACTTTCAAAATCAGGACCGATAATAAGCTTTTCTCATTATTTTTGGCGGGAGGGGAGGGTCTTTGCAAAGGCCAAGACATGGTCTTACGTAGCTTCACATTTAAGACCAATTCATATTCATTATTTTTTTTAACGTTTATTTTTTGAAGGAGAAAAAGAGAACATGAGCCAGGGAGGGGCAGAGAGAGAGAGAGACACACACACACACACACACACACACACACACACACACA
>PJEM01015255.1:0-30937 GCA_004023845.1 Helogale parvula | reverse complement strand
GCCGGCACATCAGAAGTGCTCAGGAAAACATTAGTTACCATCATCCTCATTATCAGTAGTTCTTCATATTTCTCTTATTTTGTGTTTTTACGAAGGTCATACGCAGACAGTAACCTGCACAGGTGGTCCCCGCACAGCTCCATCAGTTCTTGCTTATGTAACCCGCCCCCCCCACCAGGTCAGGTTGCAGGGCCTTTCCTGTCCCCAGCAGGCTCCCTGGGGCCCTTCTCAACGGCACCCCCCAGGTCCTCCCACTTCTTTCAGCCTTGCTTCATTGTGTTTGCTGCTCTCTACATTTGAGGGGGCGAGGGTCCCCCGTGAGAATCTGACAAAAGCCACTAACAGACCGTCTTTGGCAGTACATTCTCACAGTTAGGATCCTCAGGCTGTGACAGAAAACTCCAGCTGCCAGTCATTTCAGTGAGAGAGAAGTTTGTTCCCGTTTCATGTGAAAGAGGCAGGCAGTGCAGGACCGGAGTGGCTTCTCTCTGCTCATCAAGGGCCGTGCCTTCTTTATCTTGTCGCTGCAGGGGAGTGCGGCCTCCCCTCCATCATCCAAAATGGGTACACACGCTCCAGCCTTCACATCTTCATTCCAGCCGCATGAAGGAGGGAGGCATGCAGAGGGGCATGCCCTCTCCTTTTGGGGAGCCACGGAACAATTACATCCCATTGGCCAGATTTCGGCCACATGGACATCCTTTGCTGCAAAAAAAAAAATGGTGGAAAATAGTCTTGAGTCTGTTCTGTCCCCTCGACCCTGACCTCAGACCCCACCCAACTTGGTAGGAAGGCAGTCTCAGCTCCTTACATTAGCCAATGTTTTTCGGGGGCCAGGAACAGAAGCTAATCTGGCTAATGGAAAATCCAGGATGGTGTGGTAAGAGGCATCTCACAGAATCGAAGGGCATCAGAGTGTTAAGCATCAGAAAGGCCAGGGGACTGAGCAGCCTGAGGACAGAACACCAGGGGACATTGGTGCAGAAATGAATCCTGGGTTAAAACCCCAACAAGAGGGCACGGAATTGGCCTGGCGGGGGTCACTGCCCCCCCTCGGTCAGGGGAGGCTGGGGCACACAGCCTCACACCTGGCGTTGAAGAGGAGCTCCCCAAAGGGAACCTGGGGTGCAGTTTTCAAAAGCAAGAGGAACGGGTAGTGGGCAAGTAAAACAGCGTGCATCCCTCTTGGATTCTAACAGTATCCCCCGCAAGGATTCCTTCGTATTTCAGAAATCTCCACCTCAGGAACTCTGCACCCCCCAAAACTAGTCAGTACGCCCAACTCCCTCACTCATACGCACAATTCCAGACCTCAGGACTAGGGGGGAAAGACACATTTGAGCATATCAGGATTGATGAGTCGGTGCTGCTTACGGCCGGCCGGGGGGGCTAGCGTGGAGATACTGGAAGCCCAGAGCCCATAGCAACTGCTGTTACCTGAGCATAGCGTACCAGTTGTAGCAGTTACCTGCAGCTGCGTAACAAATTGCTCCAACATTAGCGGCAATCATTTATTATCTCTCAGGAGCTTTGTAGGTCAGAGATCTGGACAGGGCTCAGCTGGGTGGGCCCAGGAGATTGGCTGACATCTCCTGCTCTTCATGTAGTCCCAGGACCTCTCCAGAAGGGGTCGCCAAGCATGGAGGCTTTGGGAGAGCTGACTTCTTACATGGTGGCTCAAGGCTCCCAAGTGAGTCGAAGGAGAGAGAGAGAGAGCCCGAGTTCATGCCGGGAGGAAACGGAGTGGCCTGTGTGGACTTGGTCCTGGCAATCACACGGCATTGCTTCTGCGATACTGTTTGTCCCGGCCGTCACAGAGGTCTCCCCAGGCGAAGGAGGACAACCCAGACGTGGGAGAGTGACATAATTCTGGAAGAGCGTGTGGTTGCCAGGAACTTGTGGCTATTTTTGGAAAACACGCTGCCACGTGGTTAGTGTGGATTCAGTGTCGTACCACCTAGCCACGGGATGTTAGATACAAGTGACTCTCTTGGGACTCAGTTTTCTTCTCCATAAAATGGAGATAATAGCAGTGGCTGCTGACAACTGTGTTAGGGAAGCCTGTGTTATGGTCGCGCACAGAAGTGCTAAACAGGGTCCCAAAACAAATGTTCAGTAACTAGGGACGGTCGCTATCACTTGACAAGTACTTGGGGCACGTGGGGTGGCTCAGTCAGTTAGGTATCTCACTCTTGGTTTCGGCTCAGGTCATGATCTCACGGTTCATGAGTTCGAGCCTCGCGTCCTGCTCTGCGCTGACAGTTCAGAGCCCGCCTGGGATTCTCTACTCTCTCTCTGCCCCTCCCCTGCTTGTGTGTTCTCTCTCTCTATCTCAAAATAAATAAATAAACTTTAAAAAAGAAGACAAGTACTTGAGGGTGAGAAACCAAGCAAGAAAGGAGCAAGACCTTCTCCTGTGAGTAAAGAGTGTGATCTTATCTGCAATCGCTTTCCCCTTGTGAGCCTCAGATTTTAAGCATTAAGCAATAGAACTCCCAGAATTTCCCCAAGTGATGCTTAAGTTTGTAAGGTGCAGTTCACCTTACAAGTTCATTATTTTAGGGGCGCCTAGGGGGCTCAGTCAGTTAGGCGTCCGACTTCGGCTCATGTCATGATCTCACGGTTTGTGGGTTCAAGCCCCACGTTAGGCTCTGTGCTAACAGCTCAGAGCCTGGAGCTTGCTTCAGATTCTGTGTCTCTCTCTCTGCTCCTCCCCCATTTGGGCACTGTCTGTCTCTGTCTCTCAAAAATAAATAAAAGTAAAAATTTTTTAATGTTTATTTATTTATTTTTGAGAGAGAGAGAGAGAGAGAACGCAGGGAGGGGCAGAGAGAAAAGGAGACAGAGAATCCCAGGCAGGCTCCATGCTGTCAGCACAGAGCCTGATGGAGGGCTCGAACTCAGTGATCCATGAGATCAGGATGTGAGCTGAAATCAAGAGTCAGACACCTAACCAACTGAGCCACCCAGGCGCCCTTCATCGCTCCTTTTTTTTTTAAGTGTTTATTAATTTTGAGAGAGAGAACAAGCCAAGGAGGGGCGGGGGTTGGGGGAGAGAATCCCAAGCAGCATTGCATTGTCAGCATGGAGCCCAATGTGGGGCTCAAACCCACAAACCATGAGCTCATGACCTGAGTCGGACCCTGAGCTGACTAAGCCTCCTAGGCACCTTTCTCATCACTCCGAAAAGGGACTTTTTTTTTAAAATTTTTTAAATGTTTTTAATTTCTTTTTGAGAGATAGACAAGCGTGAGCAGGGGAGGGTCAGAAAGAGAGGGGACACAATCTGAAGCAGGCTCCAGGCTCTGAGCTGTCAGCACAGAGCCTAACGTGGGGCTCGAACCCACAAACTATGAGATCATGAACTGAGCCGAAGTCGGATGCTTAACCGACTGAGCCACCCAGGCGCCCCTCAAAGGGACTTTATACTCATTAAGCAGTCACCCCCTGTTCCCCACACCCACCTCCCCAAGCCTGGCAATCTCTAGTCTGCTTATTTCTCTCTGGAGTTACCTCTTCTAGATAGTTCTTGCAGATTGAATCATACAGTCTGTGGTCTTTTGTGCCCGGCTTCTTTTACTTAGCAGAATGTTTTCAAGGTTCATCTGCAGCCTGTGTCCATACTCCCTTCTTTTTTATGACTGAATAGTATTCCATTGTATGGTTTTATTACCTCTTGTTGCTCTCTTCATCCGTTGGTGGACATTAGGTTGTCTCTACCTTTTAGATACTGTGAATAATGCTTCTGTGGACATTGGTGTGCAAGTATTTGTTTGAGTAGCTGTTTTTAAGTATTTGGGGTCTATATCTGGAAGCTGGATTGCTAGATCATAGAGTAAAGCTGTGTTTAACTTGCTGAAGAATTCGCCACGCTGTTTTCCACGACGCCTGCATCAGTTTACATCCCCGCCAAGCAATGTACAAGGGTTCTGGTCTCTCCACATCCTAGCCAACACTTATTATATTCCTTTTTTTTTTTTTTTTAAATCATAGCCACCCTGAGAGGGTGTGAAATGGTATCTCATTGTGATTTTGATTTGCATTTCCCTGCTGACTTTTTATGTGTTATTGGCCACTTATTTGTCTTCTTTGGAGAAATGTCTATTCAGATCCTTTACCCATTTTTTTACCTATTTGTCTTTTTCTTGTTGACTTGTAAGAAATTTATATATTCTGGGTAGTAGATTCTTATCAGTTCTATGGTTTGCAAAACTTTCCATCCATTCTGAGGGTTGTCTTTTTACTTTCTTGGTAGTGTCCTTTAATGTACAGATTGTTTTTAAAAAATTGTTTTTTGAGAGAGAGCACAGATGCAAGTGAGCAAGGGGCAGAGAGAGAGAGAGAATCCCATGAGGGTCAGAGGAAGGCAGGAGAGAGAGAAGTGGGGCTCACCCAAATCGGGGCTCGAACTCATGAATTGTAAGAGCATGACCTGAGCTGAAGTCAGAGGCTTGACTACTAATTTAGGCCACCCAGGTGCCCTAAATTGTTTTTAGTTTTTATGAATTCAGTTTATCTATGTTTTCTTTTGTTGTTTGTCTGTTTGGTGCCATAAGAATCCATTGCCAAATCTAAGGTCATGAAGATCACCTCCATGTTTTATGCTAAGAGTTTTATAGTTTTAGCTAAATGTAATACATTTAGGCCTTTGACCCATTTTGAGTTAACTTTTATAAATAGTGTGAGGTGGGGGCCCAACTTTAATTTTTTTCCATGTGAATATCCATTTGTCCCAATACCATTTGTTGTTTTTTTTTTTATTTTTTAATGTTTTATTTATTTTTGATACAGAGAGAGACAGCATGAGAGGGGGAGGGGCAGAGAGAGAAGGAGACACAGAACTGGAAGCAGGCTCCAAGCTCTGAGCTAGCTGTCAGAACAGAGCCTGATGCGGGGCACGAACCCACAAATGTGAGATCTGACCTGAGCCAAAGTTGGAGGCTTAACCGACTGAGCCACCCAGGCACCCCCCAACACCATTTGTTAACAGGACTATTCTTTCTCCTTTGAATAGTCTTGATACCCCTACTGAAAATCAGTTGACCATAAATGTGTGGGTCAATATCTGGGCTCTCAGTTCTATTTTATTGATCTATATGTTTATCCTTATGGTGGTATCACATTATTTTGATTACTTTAAAATAGTACCTTGGAGTATTGTTTTAAGTCGGAAAGTGTGAGTTCTTTTATTTTGTTCTTTTTCAAAATCCTTTTGGCTGCAATTCTGGGTCCTTTGCAATTCCGTATGAATTTTAGGATCAGCTTTGGAATTTCTGCAAGAACAGCTTTTCTTATTTCTGCAACAGTCTGTTGGGATTTTGATGGGGATTGCATTGAATACATAAACCACTTTCGAAATAGTGGTATGTTAACAATATTAAGTTTCTATATCCATGAACATAGGATGTACTTCCCTTTATTTAGGTCTTCTTTAATTTCTTTCAGTAATGTTTGGTAGTTTTCAGCACACACATCTTTTACTTCCTTGGTTAAATTTATTCTGAGCCATCTTATTGTTTTAGATGCAATCGTAAATGGTATTGTTGTAGCTTCATTTTTGGCTTGTTCACTGCTAGCATGTATAAATATAACTGATTTTTGTGTGTTGATCTTATATCCTACAAGTTTGCCAAATTTATTTATTACCACTCATAGTTCCTTTGTGGATTCTTTAGGATTTTCTATATATAAGATATGTCATCTGCAAATAGAGATGATGTTACTTCTCCCTTTCCAATTTAGATGCCTTTATTTCTTTTTCTTGTCTAATTACTCTGGCTCGAACTTCTGGTACAACACTGAATAGAAGTGATGAAAATGGGCACCCTCGTTTTGTTCCTATTCTTACAGAAAAGCTTTCACTCTTTCACCACTAGTTATGATGTTAGCTGTGAGTTTTCCCTAAACATCCTTTATCAGATTGAGAAAGTTCCCTTCTATTCCAAGTTTGTCGAACTTTTTTTTTAATCACGAAAGGATGCCAGATTTTATCAAATGCTTTTCCCCCATTAATGGAGATGATTGTGTGGCTTTCCCCCCCTCTTTCTGTTAATGTGCTGTATTACATTGACTGGTTTTCATATGTTGAACCAACCTTGCATTCCTGGCATAAATCTAACTCGATCTTGGCGTGTAACCTTTTCACTATGCTGATGAGTTCAGCTTGCTAGTATTTTGAGGTTTATCTTTCAAAGGTGGCTGAGCCTATTGGTTAGGAAACAGAACCTAGGTTGATCTCATGAGAATCCCAGCTCTGCCCCTCACTTATAACAGGTGCATTGATTAAGGATCAGTGTCTTCATCTATAAAACAGGCTTGTAAGCATGTCTACCTCCTGGCATGATTGTGAGGATTCCAACAAAGCGGGGGACAGATTTAAAGTGACACCTATGTGGTGTTCCCCCGTGCCAGGCTCTCGTGCCAGCTTCCAGTGCTGTTTGCCTCCTTGCGTATATTAGCTCACGTAATTCTTGCAACAACTCTGTTAAGTGAGTGCTGTTGGGGCCCACATTTTATAGACGAGGAGGCCTGGGCAGTGAGAGGTAAAGTGGTTTTCTTGAGAACACACAGATGGAAAATAAGAAGCCAGCATTAGTGTATGTACTCAGGAAACAGGAGTTGTTTTGTTTTGTTTTGTTTTTTAAGAATTTAACTTTTTTTAAGGGTTATTTAAAAAAATTTTTTTTGAGAGACAGAGAGAGACATAGCGAGCAGGGGAGAGTTGGAGAGAAAGGGAGATACAGAATCTGAAGCAGGTTCCAGGCTCTGAGCTAGCTATCAGCACGGAGCCCGACGTGGGGCTCGAATTCACAAACTATGAGTTCATGACCTACGCTGAAGCCAGACACTTAACCAACTGAGCCACCCAGGCGCTCCAAGAATTAAACTTTATTTATTTTGAGAGAGACAGAGAGGGACAAGCAGTGGAGGGGCAGAGAGAAAGAGGGGAAAAGCGATAGAATCCCAAGCAGGCTCCACACTGCCAGCACAGAGCCCAACGTGGGGCTCGAACTCACAAAACAGTGATATCATGACATAAACCAAGACCAAGAGTCAGATGCTTGACCGTTGTCTTATCTCTCCATCTCATTTTGGATGCATTTCAAAGTTGCAGACCTCAGAATCTTCCCTCAGACACTGCAGCATGCATGCCATTAAGTAGAATTCATTTGTTTCCAGCTCCTTTTTTTGTAATTAAAAAATTTTTAAATGTTTATTTATTATTGAGAGATAGAAAGAGACAGAGCATGAGCATGAGAGGGATAGGGAGGGGGAAGGCACAGAATCTGAAGCAGGCTGTAGGCTCTGAGCTGTGAGCACAAAGCCTGACCTGGGGCTCAAACTCAAAAACTGTGAGATCATGACCTAAGCCAAAGTCAGATGTTTAACCAACTGAGCCACCCAAGCGCCCCTTAATTTTTTCTTAATGTGTTTATTTTTGAGAGAGACAAGAGTGTGAGCCAGTGAAGGGTAGAGAGAGACACACATACAGAATCCAAAGCAGGTTCTAGGCTCTGAGCTGTCAGCACAGAGCCTAAAGTGGGACTGAAACTCGTGGAGATCATGATCTGAGCCAAAGTCATATGCTTAAGTGACCAAGCCCCCTCCCCAGGAACCCCCCCCCTCCACCACAGCTCATTCTCTTTTGAAGTAAAATTCCCACCCCCACCCTCCAGGAACGGCCACTCTGACTTTCTTTCACTGAGGATGACTTTTAGGGGTTCTCGAACTTCACATCCACGGAGCCATCGGCACTGCTCTCTTGTTTCTGGCTTTTTTCACTTAGAGCTCTCATTTGTTTCCGTGCTGAGCCCCGAGGTGGGGGTGGGAGGGGGGCTTGCCCGCAATCACTTAGCACCCAGCCGCCGGGAACCCAGGGTGGCTGGCGTCCAGCCTGCGCAGCGCCGTCTCTAAGCCACCCCATCCCCTCCCACAGGGCGAGAGGCTGAGCCACGCGGTGGGCTGTGCCTTTGCCGCCTGCCTGGAGCGGAAACAGCGGCGGGAGAAGGAATGCGGGGTCACAGCCGCCTTCGATGCCAGCCGCACCAGCTTCGCCCGAGAGGGCTCCTTCCGCCTGTCGGGCGGCAGCCGGCCCGCTGAGCGAGAGGCCGCCGAGAAAAAGAAAGGTGGGTGCTGCCCAGAGGGCAGGGCTGGGCACAGCGTGGGCCCCGGGGGGGACCAGGGATCCGGTGCGGGTGGGGGTGGGGGTGGGGGCTGCGGAGTACCTGGACTCTGCAGTTTACGAAGCACAGCACCAACCACGATGTTTGGTTAGAGCACACTTGGGTTTTAAGTTATTTGGGCCGCGTCCTGCAGGCCACAAATCCCCCGCAGAGCTCGCCACGCCGCCGCATTATCTGCTCACCCAGCCAGGCGTTTCAACCCGTGTATCCAGGCGGCTAATGGGGTGTGAAGTTAGCCTGGTGGATTGGGGCGCACACTGAAAAACATGAAATAGAAAAGAATAGAAAATATCAGGTTAGCTGAATGTAGTAAGGGTTTGTGTAGTTCAATGATACTTTTATTTCAGTATATATATTTGTGTGTGTCCGTGTCTGTGTGTGTGTGTGTGTGTGTGTAACAGGTATTTCTTGCTCTGAGTTGCTGTCAAAAGGGTTTGAAACACCTGGTAAACTCTAACACTGTGCATAAGTGGCAAATACCTTGTAAGTTCTAAAACGGTGTCCTTTTTTTTAATTAATTTTTTTTTTGAGAGAGAGAGAGCACAAGTGGGCCCACCCAAACTTGAGTGGGGGGAGAGGGGGCAGACAGAGAGGGAGAAAGAGAATCTTAAACTAAGCAGGGTTCACACCTAGCCCAGAACCCGATACGGGGCTTGAGCTCACGAAGGTGAGATGGTGGCCTGAGTTGAAATCAAGAGTCAGGTGCCTGACTGAACCACCTGGTGCCCGTAAAACAGTGTTTTGGGGTTTTTTAAATGTTTATTTACTTTTGAGAGAGAGAGAGAGCGAGCATGAGTGGGGGAGGGGTAGAAAGAGAGAGGGAGACACAGAATCCGAAGCAGGCTCCAGGCTTTGAGCAAGGGTTTAGCACAGAACTGGATGCAGGGCTCAAACCCACGACCTGTGAGATCATGACCCGAGCTAAAGTCAGATGCTTAACTGACTGAGCCACCCAGGCGCCCCAACAGTGTGTTTTTTAAATATAAGTATGCTGTGTTCTGAGTCACAGTGTAATTTTTTTAAGTTTATTTATTTATCTTGAGAGAGAGAGAGCCATAGGGGAGAGTAGGGTAGGGGCAGAGAGAGAGGGAGAATCCCAAGCAGGCCTCGCACTGTCAAGTGCAAAGTCTGACATGGGGCTCCAACCCACAAACTGTGAGATCGTGACCTGAGCTGAAACCAAGAGCCTGTCATTTATCCGACTGAGCCACCCAGGTGCCCTGTCCCCACTTTTTTTGTGTGTGGATTCTAGTTTTTAAATTTTTGGAAAACACTGCTTTTAGAATTCATACAGAACGGGGGCACCTGGTTGGTTCAGTCAGTCAGGCCTTCAGCGCCTGAGCATGATCTCAAGTCTGTGAGAATGAGCCCCTCTTGGGGTCCATGCTGATCGAGGAGCCTGCTTAGGATTCTTTCTTCCCCCGCCCTTACCCCTGACCTCTCTCACTCTCCAAAAAATAATAATAATAATAATTTACAAAGAACTCACCATGGGGAACTGACCCAGATTAAAGGAGACTAAAGAGATTTGACAGTTAATACTGAACACAAGGCATGGTGACTCTGAACTCTGAACTGGGTCTTGGATTACCTGTATCTATTAGGGACATGATTTTTTTAAAACATTTTTTTATTTTTTAATTTATATGTTTTTATTTTATTTTTTACATTTTTAATGTTTATTTATGAGAGAGGCAGCGTATGAGCAGGAGAGGGAGACACAGAATCCAAAGCAGGTTCCAGGCTCCAACTTGTCAGCACAGAACCTGATGCGGGGCTCGAACTCACAAACCACGAAATCATGACCTGAGCTGAAGTCGGACATTTAACCGACTGAGACATCCAGGCGCACCTAACATGTTTTTACTTTTGAGAGACAGAGCGTGAGCAGGGGAGGGGCAGAGAGAGAGAGGGAGACAGATTCCCAAGCAGGCCCTGTGCTATCAGCTAAGAGTCTGATGTGGGGCTCAAACTCACCAACTGCGAGATGATGACAGAGCCAAAATCAAGGGTCTGATGCTTACCTGCCTGAGCTACCCTGCCTCCCCTCTTTTTTTAAGTTCATTTATTTATGTTGGGGGGGAGGGGCAGAGAAAGAGGGAGGGACAATCCCAAAATGATGAGATTCCCACAAACGGTGAGATCGTGACCTGAGCTGAAATCAGAGTCGGAGGCTTAGCCCAGAGTATGTTTCTATCTGTAAAGAACATGACCAAAGTCTTCACAGTTTACAAAGTATTTTACTCTTTACATCATCTATTTTTTAAAAATTTTTTAATGTTTATTTGTTTTTGAGAGAGAGAGAGAGAGCAGGGGAGGGGCAGAGAGCGAGACACAGAATCCAAATGCGGCTCAAACTCACCAACTGTGAGATGACCTGAGCTGAACTCAGATGCTCAACCGACTGAGCCACACAGGCGCCCCTACGTCATCTATTTGAATTTGTAAAGTGCTGTCCCATTCGCAAGGCAGGTACAAGATGAAGTTAACAGAGGGCCTGACCCAGTGTGTGTTGTCTTACTGTTTACAGATGAACCCACTAGGGCCACAGTCCTTCACAGTGTACAGACATTTCTTTACTGTCTCTTGAGACTGTTGGAGTTTACAGAGAATGTCATTTGCTTTAGGGTTTGCAAGGGGTTTTGCTGTTTCCAAAGGATGTTGTAATTTCCAGGTACTTGGCATTATAGAAAGCACTTCACAGCTTGCGCAGCGAAAGTAGAGCTGACGAAGTATGTGCCGAACGCATCACCCAGCATTTTGCTGCAGATGCGCCTATTTACGGCCTCAAGGCACCGCGCTTGCGCCTGACAACGGGCTCTTTCCAATTCAGGAGTTGTGGACCAGGGCGCTTTTCACAAAGTTGTCCACCCAGCTTTTGCCGGATTCCAAAGCACTGAACGTTCACTGCCTCGACTGGCCCTCTCGGGAGGCCTCTGGAGGGCAATATAGGGATGGTTATCCCAGGTTTGGGGGGGGGGGTGCTGGGGCCAGGGAGGGGGAGGGACAGAGGTCATTTCCTGGTTCCAACCTGTCCCAAGCTATGCAAGCTACCCCCAGCCAGGCCTGGGGGAGAGCCTCACTGCATCCACCTGGAAGGTGAAAGAAGCAATGCTGGGTGACCTCCCTACCCTCTCTGGGCTTGAGTTTAGTCTCCTATTTGGGCTGCAGCTCGGGCGAGGATGGGTGTATATATGTGTTTTGGCAGGGCTGGGGGTGGGGGGGCGGTCCCTGCCTTGGAAGAGCCCACCTTGTACTAGGTGGGGAGACCAGGTTCTCCCAGCGGACAGAGAGCAGTCCCAGAGTGGAGGGGATGGAACAATCTGAAAAATTCCCCAGAGGAAGAAGTGTGCCAGGCTGGGTCTAGAACAGTAGGTAGCAACTGGCAGGAGGGGCGAACGAATTGAGGTGGGAAGAATGGTGGGAAATAGAAGAGCAGACAGACTGACAGGAGGAGCGGACAGAAAGAGAGCATGATGTGAGAGACCAGGCCACAGGGAGAGACAGGTTAGGGCGTTTGTTTGGGACAACACAGACGCTGGGGTCGGCCTGCCCCTTGCTAGCACGGTGGCTTGGCCAAAGTCCCTTACCACTGCTGGGCCTCAGACTCCACATCTGTAAAATGGGGATAACGGTCATGTCGACCTCATGGGTGTCTGTGAGGTTCAAATGACTTCATACTTGCAAGGCATTTGGAACAATGCCTGATGCATCCGTTATGCACCAAATAAGCGTACGTAAAATTAATCAGAAAGGGAGACAGAAGGCCTCAGAGGGGAAAATCGGAGAAGCCTTAGAGAGAACCAGACTAGGGGCAGAAGCTGGAGACACAGAAGGTCGCGCCGGAGGAGGACTCCCCGAGGGCCTCCTGGGGGAGGCGGTGTTGGCTGGGTGGGGATGAGAGACATTTCAGGGCTCTGACCAGCCTGTCGCAAGGACAGGACACACTGGGTGAGGAAGGCAGCACTGGAGGTCGACCAAGGCGGCTGGGTGAGAGAGGAGAAAATGCCCCCAGTCGGGTCTCTAAGCGCCTGTCTCCCCCGTGTGTCTCCAGCAGAGGCAGCAGCTGCCCCAACCGCGGCTCCTGGCCCTGCCCAGCCTGGGCACGTGTCCCCGACCCCGGCCACCACATCCCCTGGGGAGAAGGGTGAGGCGGGCACCCCAGTGGCTGCGGGCACCAGTGCGGCCGCCATCCCCCGACGCCATGCCCCCCTGGAGCAGCTGGTCCGCCAGGGTTCCTTCCGTGGCTTCCCAGCACTCAGCCAGAAAAACTCGCCTTTCAAACGGCAGCTGAGTCTCCGGCTGAATGAGCTACCGTCCACACTGCAGCGCCGCACCGACTTCCAGGTGAAGGGCACAGGTGAGACCTGGGCTTGGTGGGAAGAACATCAGGATCAATGCCTTGCCACCCTCTGGAAGAGGCAACAGATACAGAAGCGGTGTATACACCTTGATGGATTAGCACTGTCTGCCATGGGAAAGGAAAGAGAGGTGGAGCACATCATGGTCGATTAGCAGTGTCTGCCACCAGCGTGGGGGGGGTTGGGGTGGTGGTGGTGGTAGTACAAATCATGATCGATTAGCAGTGTCTTCTAATGGTGAGGACTAGCAGAAGGATGGCATGAGCCCTGATCGATTAGTAATGTCTGCCGTAGTTAGGGAACCGAGAGGTACATCTTAACATGCATACATCAGCAAAGTTGGCCGTGGGTTCCGAGGGAGAAGAAAGCTGCCTAGATGCCATTTTTTGCTCAGGAGGAGACTGAGACTCCATAGGCCAATGCCCCCCTTCAAGCCTCTGGCCAGGAGAGACGTGACATCCGACTAGGTGAAGGATACAGGCTCAAAGCGAGGGAGGATTGTGATGGGTTCACAGTGTCCGCCCAGGGCAGGGAGAACAGAATGATGGCATATGTCATGATCGCCTTACACTGCCTGCTACGGGCAAGGAAAAGGAGCGAGGCGCTACGCCATGTGATAGGTTGGTGAAGGTTGCCATGGATAAGGGAGAAGAGAGAGCAGAAGTTACGTTGTGCCCGAGGAGAAGCCCCCAGAATTGGGCCAGTGGAGACGTGAGGCGAAGGGCACACGAGAGCACGGGGACCAGGGGTCACGGAGCCCAGAGATGGATTTGCGAGGTCGCTTGTGGGCAGAGGGTCAGGCAGGGGCAGCACCCATGTCTTCCAGGGACAGTGCTGAGGAAAGAGGCAGCAAGCACGCCATCATCTATGAGCAGTGCCTGCCCTGGGCGGTGACAGGAGAGGTGGCATAGCTGTTCTGTTTTTCTTAGAAGGAAAATGGGGTGACAAGGACCCGTGCTCCCTCCCAGCATTTGGTCAGTAGAGCCGTGAGGTCTGGCCAGGTGAGAGGCACGGGGAGCAAAGAGTTCAGTGGGAAAGAAGCATCATATTTGATTACTAATGTCTGCCATGAGCCAGAAAGAGGAGAGAGGTGGCGTATGTCATGCTCTAGAAGCAAGGTCCGCCATGGGGGAGGGGGAAAGAGGTGTGGCGAGGTGCCATGTTCTGCCCGAGGGCGGCGGGCAAGAGGGGTGCCCCTCCCCGCAGCTGTGGGTGAAGTCGTGTGGTCTGGCCCGCTTTCCTCTTCCATATGCCAGCTCGGAGACACCCACCTCTCATGGCCTCAGGACTGGCGTGGAAGGTGTTGATCTGCATCCAGAAGGCTGGGCTGGTCCCAAAGGTGACTGCTGAGCAGATAGATCCCAATGCTTGCTGAGAGTGACACACACACGCTCCATGTCCCGCAGCGTCCCTCGGCCTTCACACGCCCTGGCTTTTGCTGATCCCAAGCACCCTGCCATGACACCCCCCCTGGGCTGTCACAAGGGCTCCCCGAGATGTGGCAGGCTCCCTGGGCTTCAGGTGGAAGCTTCCCACACCCGTAGCCAGTTGCACACTTGCTGGGATGTGACCTGCCACCCGGAATTTTCAGATTCACACACGTCACTCTGCCACAGGTGCCACACCCAGAAGTCATACACTTGATGTGACTCAAAAGCCACACCCCCTGGGGTGTCACAGAACCAGATGTTTCCTTTAACACACACTTAGACACATCTCCAGATACCCCATGCAGATCAGCACATACAAACCACAGACGTGTGAAGTCACACCTGCAGATTCATGCACACTTGCGAACACATTCATACATCCCACATGGCTGCCGGGATTGGCTCACGCTTGGGAATCACAAGACACCGCACGCCTGGAGTTTGCTCACACTTAGATGCCAGGCCCTTGGAGCTGCACGCCTGCCTAGACTAAAAACGCACAGTCATAATAGACTTGACCTAGAAATCACTTACCCTCCCACCTGGGCACCCCCACATCTCACCTGCTAAGTCCTACAGCCCATTTCTTTCTTTCTTTCAATATTTGTTTATTTTTGAGAGAGAGAGAGACAGAGTGCGAACAGGAGAGGGTCAGAGAGAGAGGGAGACATGGAATCTGAAGCAAGCGCCAGGCTCTGAGCCATCAGCACAGAGCCCAATGCAGGGCTCAAACTCGTGGACAGTGAGATCATGACCTGAGCCGAAGTCGGACAATTAAACAACTGAATCACCCAGCCGCCCCTCTATAGCCCGTTTCTTTTTGATGCTCAGTGGAACATTACATGCGCTCCCTTTGAGATGACCACTTGCTGAGATGTCACAGGCTCTTGTCACACCGCAACGGCATTTCTCTCTTGTTTATTTGGATGGCACTTTTCTTTTCCCTCATCCCAAGCCCTCGTGAGGCCACCACACCTGCGCGGCATTCCCTGTCTTGCTGACACCAGTACGTCTCTGTCCTCATGATGGGTGCGGTCGGCCAGGCCAGGTGTGGTGGGCAGGGCCCCCACTTCTCCACCCAGAGTAGGATGAATGATCCCCAGCCACTGTTCCATGGTGTGGCCAACATCCAGCCTGACTCGTCAGCGCTTTTCCATATACGTGGTTGGACATATTTTTTAAATAATATATATGGTTGAACATTTAAAATATTTCTCCTGGTGTATAACTACACAGAGGCTTTTTGTTTTGATGTTTGTTTATTTTTGAGAAAGAGAGAGAAAGTGTGTGCACGGGCATGAGTGGGGGAGGGCCAGAGAGAGAGGGAGACAGAGGATCCAAAGCCAGCTCTGAGCTGACAGCACAGAACCCAACACAGGGCTCAGACTCACGAACCATGAGATCATGACCTGAGCCCAAGTCAGACGCTTAACCGACTGAACCACCCAGGCGCCCCGACACACACAGATCACGAGGTCCTCCGTGACTTGGGACCTCAGCCATCAAAATGTCGCGTACCACCTGGCTGTTGTACCACTCAGGGGTCACTCATGCATAAGCACGGAGTTGGCATTGTCACCGCCATTTGGTTACTGCAGAGTAGACCCACGACGTACACACCTTGTGAGGGAAAGGACCCCAGGTGGTAAGAGGGGGCCGCCTGAGGGCACGGGGTCAACGATAGGGCCTGGCCTCTTCTGTGACCTCCACCCTTCCCTGACTTCCCAGTGCCTGAGATGGAGCCCCCAGGTGCCAGTGACAGCGATGGCATCAACGCGCTCTGCACACAGATCAGCTCGTCTTTCGCCAGCACTGGAGCCCCGGCGCCCGGGCCACCGCCGGCCTCAGCGGGTAAGCTCTGCACCCTGCAGCGGCCCCCTGCAGTCCCCTGCTCCATTCAGCGGTGCCTCAGACACTCCGGGACCCTTGGGATCCCACGGGCTTAGAACCATGGCCCATCTAAGGGCTGCGGGGCCATCCTAGCACTGCGGAATCAGGTTAGAGCTTTGGGTCATCTTAGAGTCACCGGGCCGTCTCAGAGCCTGGGCTCTAGAACCATGAGGTAACCTTAGAATCATGGGGGCAACTTTGAACCACGGGATCGATTTTCAACCATTCCGTCCCAGAACCATAAAACTGAGACACCTGCAGCCTCAGGATCACAGGACACAGTTTGGGAACCATGACACCCTGGAGTCACCTGAGCCCTGAGCTTGCCCTAGAACCGTGCAAGCGCTTGGACCTGCGCTATAAATTTAGATCTCTAGACTCTTAGGAAAGACAAACGTAAAACCATTGAACCTCGCTCACTAGGTTAGACCCCTGCGCTCTGAGAAGAGTCCACGCAGTCTTCGAATCTTAGCCTCCTCAGACAATACAGTGTCAAAACACCAGAAGGAAGGGTGGCATTAAAATCTGCAATAATGGGCTCGGCACTGACCAATCAGAAGGGAAGCTGGGCCGATTGCCTAGGCTTTTCCATCGTAGGGCCTGAGACTCTCAGAACTGTACTTTCTTGGCACTTGAGAACCGTGCCGTGGTCCAGAGGGGTGAAGCCACGTGCCCCAAAGCCCACACAGCTGGTGAGGGGCAGAGCGCGATTCGATGGCTGCAGACTCTGGCCCCCCAGCCTCGGGCTCTCTCGGCTGCCGCCCATGCCCCTCAACTGCCCCTCTCCTCCCTTTAGGGACTTCTGCCTGGGGTGAGTCCTCCGTGCCCCCTGCAGCTGCCTTCCAGCCCGGGCACAAGCGGACCCCTTCGGAGGCGGAGCGGTGGCTGGAGGAGGTGTCCCAGGTGGCCAAGGCACAGCAGCAGCAGCAGCAGCAGCAGCAGCAGCAAGTGGCCTCAGGGCCCCCGGTGGCCCCCGCCCTGCAGCCCTTTCCCGCCCCCGTGGGGCCCTTCGATGCCACGCCTGCCCAGGTGGCCGTGTTCCTGCCACCCCCACACATGCAGCCCCCTTTTGTGCCCGCCTACCCGGGCCTGGGCTACCCGCCTATGCCCCGGGTGCCCGTGGTGGGCATCACCCCCTCACAGATGGTGGCCAATGCCTTCTGCTCAGCTGCCCAGCTCCAGCCCCAGCCAGCCACCCTGCTCGGGAAAGCCGGGGCCTTCCCGCCCCCGGCCATGCCCACTGCTCCAGGGGGCCAGGTCCGCCCACGCCCCAATGGGGCACCCTGGCCCCCGGAACCGGCACCTGCCCCGGCCCCCGAACTGGACCCCTTTGAGGCCCAGTGGGCAGCATTAGAAGGCAAACCGGCTGTAGAGAAGCCTTCCAACCCCTTCTCGGGTGACCTGCAGAAGACCTTCGAGATCGAACTGTAGCCCGTGCCGCCCTGCCCACCCCAGCATCTCCAGGTGCCCACACCTGGGAATGGAGGCCCAACCTCTCCCTGGTCCCGCTCCCTGGGCCTGCGCCCTCCCCCCAACACCCCCTCTAACCCCTTCCCGCGACCACCCCCCACAACCACTACGGAACCGACATTGTAACGCCCAGGTTGCGACAGGATGGAATTCAGGGACGGACCCAGCCTGGCTAAGGGACGCATTTCACTGCCAGACTTAGGCTCTTAGGCTGGTGGTGCCCTTCCCCCACCCCCCTCCGACCCCAGACACGGCGGGATGGCCACAGTCCCACTGAGCACCCTCGGTTCAAACTACATTTCCCAGTTTCTGTTGTTGACCTTCCGCCTTTCAGTGTTGGGTGGGATGGGGCTTCCCACGAGTGCCCGCCCCAAGTCTGGCCGTCCCCTCCCAGACACAGCACAAGCAAAGGGCTTCCCTCTGCCCACCTGCTGCGTTCACTGCCAATGCTGTGCTCTCCCCATCCCCCCTCTCCCCCACTCTGGGGCCCACATCTTCCTTGGGCCAAGGTCTCATGGGGGCAGGGGCCAAGTTGGGGGCCCGGGAGGCGGGGTAGGGGGAAGAGGAAAGAGATGCTCAGTTACCTCACGTCAGTGCCCGCTGGGGAGGGGTCCGGGAAGAAGGGGGGTGCCTGGCGGGTACTTTTCTATCTTTTATTTCCAGATTTTTTTGTATCTAAACTCACAGATTTGTATTATACAAGGACAGCCAATAAAGGAAGAATATAATGGTGTCCCTGGGCCAGCAGGGTGTGTGTCCAGGGGGGACGGTGTGGTGACAGAGCCTTCCCTTCTGAGTCATTTCCTAAAGCAAGAAATAAAAATGGGGGGTCTTGCCACACAGTAGCTTCGGAGCCATAACATGGTAGCAGGGAATGCTGAGGCAGCCTGTGAGAGGTGAGTATTAAAAGGGACCCAGGGGCGCCTGGGTGGCTCAGTCGGTTAAGCGTCCAGCTTCCACTGAGGTCATGATCTCACGTTCGTGGGTTCAAGCCCCACATCAGGGTCTGTGCTGACAGCTAGCTCAGAGCCTGGAGGCTGCTTCGGATTCTGAATCTCCCTCTCTCTCTGACCCTCAAAAATAAAAAACATTAAAAAAATTTAAAAAGGGACCCACAATTAATTACCCCAATTTCTAACGCTTACAGATTTTCAATCAAAGAATTTAAAACATTGCATTTAGCTGGTAGTAAGTTTCAGTATTGAAATTTTCAGTAACCGGGTTTGGAATCCTATATCTTTGACTGAACTGGAAAATTCTTGTTTGGTCGATTGCCATTCTCCGTAACTCAGGCCAAAGTGTCATCTGACTCGGCAACATGTGGTGTTCAAGTCTCTCTATTGTTTCTGGAGTCCCTTGATATAACCCACGAGTTACATACTTTACACAACATATAAACTATAGGTTTCATCGTTTATAGCTCTTGAAAATGAGGTGACTGACTTTGTGAACCCCAAGATTATATCCCCAGTGGATGGACTGGGAAGTTCAGTCACTTCATTCCAAGGCATCTGATTGGTGGGGGGCGCTGGGATTCCAGCGCGGCTCCTGGCCAACCTCAAGGCCAATCACTAACCCTCCAGGCTGCAAGGGAATAAGCTCTAGAGTTTACAGCCCATTGACCAGATGTGGACCCTGGGCTAGGGGACCTGTGCCAGGGAAGGGAGCACAGGACTCTGCCAGAAATGAGCCACCCTTTCTCATCTCCAAGCTTTGCAGATGCCATTCCCTCTGCCTACAATACCTTTCCTGGCACGGCACCTTTGCCCAGAGAGTGCCACTCACTCTTCAGGCCTCAGTTCAAATACCACCTCTTTGAAAGGGAGCTTCTTCCGTTGCTCCGCCCCCTCCCATCCCATCTGTTCCAACTTTGGCCTTTCCGGCTGAGTCAGGAGCACCCCTCCCCACTTGCGCCCTGATGCTCCCCCCTCCTGGCCCTAATTCAGTCCCAGCCCTGACCCATTCTGGGCTGTTGCTATCTGGTCCCCCACCCCGGACTGTGAGCCAGGGGTGAGTCTGGGTCTGTCTCAGGCACAGAAGAGGGAAGCTCAGCAATTCAACTCTTCAGACCAATGTGCTGGTGAGGGAGAGGGGCAGAAAGGGCCTAGGACTTGGACAGAGACAGTGCAAACTTCTGGACTAATGGGGAAACTGAGGCCACGCTATCAGGGTCAGAGGCAAAACCCTCTTCCCTGTCACTGGCTGTCCTTTCCCCAAAACCATTCTCCCCTCTGCCCAGAGCCATCATTCTGAGCCGCCCCCGCCCCAATAGTCCCTGTAGATGCAGATATTCTGGGCCCCGGGGCCCCACAGGCCCATTATCTCCGAGGACCTCCCACGGGCTCCTCTTAGCCAATTTCCCCATCTTCCCACACATGACGGAGACTAGCTCTTCATGGTGCCTGTCTCTCCACAGAGACCATAGATAGACTTGGGGTTAACCTCCCACCCTCCGCTTCCCTCAGGCCTGGCCTCGCTCAGAAACCTGGAGACGCAGAATTAACCCTCCGCCCTATCTAGTAACCTCTGGTCCCACCTAACGCCACATGCTGCATGCCTACTGCCGCCCCGTCCCACTGCCATCAAGGCAGCCCCATCCCACTGCCATCAAGGTCATTTCTCAGGGGTCATCCAGCTAAGGCTGAGCGCCCCCTTTCCAGTTCTGTTTGGCAGCCCCGACCACCAGCACGCCCCGCCCCGCCCCTGGGGGGATAGCCCACGTGTCCCACTTCTGGGCTCTCAGGAGGGTTCGCCCCCTGTTGGAGCCCCGCCCCTCGAAGTACCTCCTCTCCAGGCTCCAGGGGTGCAGCGAGGGCATTTTTTTTTATTTATTTATTTATTTTTCACACACACACACAAGTGGGCAGGTGCTAGAGGGGTAGAGAGAGAGGGAGACAGAATCTGAAGCAGGCTCCAGGCTCTGAGCTGTCAGGAGAAAACCCAGTGTGGGGCTTAAACCCACAACCGCAAGATTATGACCTGAGCCTAAATCGGACGCTTAACCGACTGAGCCACCCAGGTTCCGCAAGCGAGGGCAATTATAGAACCTTCCACGCGCTGTAGGGCCTAGCGCCCCGCCCCCCTGTCCCGCCCCCTTTGGAAAGCTCCGCCCCTCGTTCCAGCCGAGGGGCGCCCGGTCCTCGAGTCAGCGGTCTCCAGGAACAGACCCCACCGCACCGGCGCTCCGCGGCTCTCCGCTCCCTCCCCCCTACCTCCGTCTCTCACCGCCCTTGCTGCCGGGGTCTCTTTGGAAAAGTCTCCTCTCCTCCCCGAAACAGCCCCGCCTTCCACAGCCCCTGCCGGACCTCCCGTTTCCCGCAAGGCCACGTGGATGAGCACGAGCGCAAGAGAGCAGCGCCCCCTTGTGGCCGTGTCCTTGGGAACTTGTGTCCGTGGCTCGGAGACCTACCTGACCCGATGCTAAGGCAGGAAAAGTATTTTTAAAAAACATTTAAAAATTGGCGTCGCAGTCATCAACAACATTCTTCAGGCTCTGGTTCCGCCGTAGGCTTCCTTCGTAAGTGCTCCCTGAGTCTTCTCATCCGGATCTGCAGTCTCCTGTGCTTCCTCGAGGAATCCCATCCCTGACGACCCTTCCCTTGCTTCCGCATCCTGGTCCCCACGCCCCTGGGCTGTCGCTGTCGGCATGTGAAGGCAGGGACAAGGGCTGTCTTGGTCACCACTGTGCCCGCACGGTTGGGGCACAGAGCAAGGCTCAGACGACCAGAACCTCTTAGGGAACATTCATTTACTCCCTCAACACACATTTTGCTTTGTTTTGTTTACTAATTGTATACAAAGGCTATCATAAAATTCACCCGTTTGAAGTGTGTTGATGATTTGGGGTTGCGTTTACAGAGTTGTACAGCCGTCACCACAATCCAATTCTAGAACACGTCCATCACCCTGAAAAGATTTCTTGTGCCCATTGGCAGTCACTCCCCATTCCCACCCCCAGGGCCAGGTAGCCACTGATCGACTTTCCGATCGTGTCTGTGTTTTTTCATTTTACCTGTATTTGCTGACTACGTGCTTCCATCAGAGATTAAGTGCTGAGGATACACTATGACACTCAGAGCCTCTGCCCTGAAGGGAAGTCAAAGTTTGGTTGGGGCAATGATTAATGGGAAAATATGTCCACTCACTCATTCATTCATTCAAAAATATTTATTGATGTTTATTGAATGCTTTTGATGTGCCAGGTAGTATCGTAGGACCTAGGGATAGAGCAGTGCGGGGAGAAAAGGACAAAAATCCGGGCACCTAGATGGCTTAGTCAGTTGAACAGCCGACCTCGGCTTAGGTCATGATCTCTCAGTTCGTGGGTTCAAGCCCCGCGTCCAGCTGTGTGCTGACCACTAGCTCAGAGCCTGGAACCTGCTTCAGATTCTGTGTCTCCCTCTCTCTCTGACCCTCCCCTGCTCACACTCTGTGTCTCTCTCTCTCAAATATGAATAAACATTAGAAAAAAAATTTTTAATCCTGCTAAGCTGGAGTTGATATTTTAAGGAGAGGACACAAAATAAAGAAATAAATGAGGAAATGTGTGCTCCAGTGGCTGGTTGAGTGCTTTGTAATGTTACGAAAAGAAATAAACCCAAGAAAGAGAAAGAAAATTATGTGGTGTGATTTTTTTTTAATGTTTATTTGTTTATTTTGAGAGAGGGAGAGAGAGAGAGAATCCCAAGTGAATTTCACACTCAGTGCGGACCCCGACACAAGATCCCACAAGCCTGGGATCATGACCTGGGCTGGAATCAGGAGCCGGACACTCAACAGACTGAGCCACCCCAGGCGCCCCTGAGGGGTGTGATTTTAGACAGGGTGCTCAAGAGTTCCCACACGGCTCTGAGAAGTAAACGTCTGATAGGGAACATGACCTATTTCCTAATAAAGTGTTGAATATCTCATGTAATGCATTGAATATGTACTGAAAGTGAAAAGCAGATGGTTATATGGGCACAAAATGGTTCAAAGTGAGTCGTTTTTTTACCCCTGTGATCACGGGGCTGACTGGGAACAGCCTGAGGGCAGAGTCCGGTTCTGCATATAGAAGATTCCAGGAAAAATATCAATATTCAACCAGTTTCTACTGAATGCGTATTCCTGCTGCACAGTCGAAAAGTCAAAACATTGTAAGTCGGGAACTGACTATATGATGAAGTCTTGGGGTGACGCTGGGGTGGTCCAGGGCCTATACCAGAAAGAAAGAATTCTTGAAGATGTCCTTGGTCTTCAAAATCAATGGTCAATAAAATCCATGGTGATTTTTTTAATTTTTTTATTAAAATTTTTTTAACATTTATTTATTTTTGAGAGACAGATCATGAACAGGGGAGGGGCAGAGAGAGAGGGACACATAGAAGCAGGGTCCAGGCTCTGTGCTGTCAGCACAGAGCCCGACGCGGGGCTCGAACCCACGAACTGTGCGATCATGACCTGAGCCGAAGTCGGACACCCAATCAAATGAGCCACCCAGGCGCCCCCATGGTGATTTTATTAAAGCATGGGGACAGGACCCAGGGGCAGGAAGAGCGGCACTGGGGTCCTGACGGGTAACTGATGATATATCCTCAGGTTGGGAGGGGGTCAGGGATAGAGTTAAGTCTTGAAGGTATTTTGGAAGCAAGGCTTCAAGGAGGGGCTAGCTGTTGCTAAGGAAACGCCTTATTAATATTTAGTAAAACCTCAGTCATGGGACCCTTCAGATGTATATCCGGGGGCCAAAAGCCTGGAGGACGATTGCCAGCGTATATGTTGGGGGAGTTGAGATAAAGGAAGTTTCCAAAGGAATTTTTCTTTGTAAAAGTAGACTTACAGGATCCTGGGGGTTCGGGATAATATTAAGCCAAGATTCCCTTTTGCCCCCAGCAAAGTGTCATCATGGAAGCCGCTGAGCTCCTAGCGGGAGGTCACTCTGTGTGTTTCAAGGTCTTGTCACTAGGCTGGAGGCAGTAAGGGAATTTAATGTTTCATATGCCTTTGTTTCCCACGCCGCCTCAGCAAGCACTTAAACCCCTTCCCTTTGTTCTTGGGAAGCATCCAGGAAGACACAGTCCCACCTGGTGGGGGTGGGCGGTGCCAGCCTGCATTTTGCCCTCATCATGTAGGTTTTTTTTTTAATGTTTTATTTTACTTTTAAGAGAGAAAGAGATAAAGAGTGAGCAGGGGAGGGGCAGAGAGGGAGGGAGACGCAGAGCCCCATGCTGTCAGCACAGAGCCCGATGCAGGGCTCCACCTTTGGCTCAGGTCATGATCTCTGTTAGTGAGTTTGAGTCCCGTGTTGGGCTCTAAAGCCTGCTTGGGATTCTGGCTCTCTCCTCTCCCTCTGCCCCTCCCCAACTTGTACTTTCTCTAGTTCTCAAAATAAATAAACAGAGAAAGTTGCGTGTTCTACTGACTAAGCCAGCCGGGCACCGCAGGTTCTTCTATTTTAAAATTCTCAGTTTTGGGAGCACCTGGGTGGCTCCGTTGGTTAAGCGTCAGACTTCAGCTCAGGTCGTGATCTCACGGTTCGGTTTGTGGGTTCGAGCCCCACATCCGGCTCTGTGCTGACGGCCCAGAGCCTGGAGCCTGCTTCAGATTCTGTCTCTCTCTCTGCCCCTCCCCTGATCACCTTCTCTCTGTCTCTCAAAAATGAATAAACATTACAAGAATATTTTTAAATTCTCAGTTTTAAGTTCTTTTTTTTGAAGTTTACTTATTTATTTTGAGAGACAGAGAGAGGGAATGAGCAGAGGAGGGGCAGAAAGAGAAGGAGACAAAAAGAATCTCAAGCAGGCTCCCACTGTCAGGGAAGAGCCTGATGCAAGGCTCGAACTCACGAACCGTGAGATCATGACCTGAGCTGAAATCAAGAGGACTGACTGAGCCACCCAGGCGCCCCTCAGTTTTAAGTTCTAATGCAGTAAATACTAACAGTTGTAGCCACATAAATAAAAGCTCTTTAGCATCCTAAATACTTTTGAGAGTGCCAAAGGATCCTGAATGAGAACATTCCAGAACAGCTGCTCATAGCACACCTTTTCCAAGTCACTGTGACAGTCGCAAAATGATCCCACAAATTTCCAAATGTCATCCAGCTACTGCCCCTGGATGAGAATCCCACCTTCGGCTGCTGAGAATCAGTTAGGGTCTCTGTCCTTCTTTCTCTTACTTCTGTAAGAGGATGTTGACTTGGATTTTCCCAGGACTCCCAGAATGGCTACCAAGTCCTAAAGCTGGGGACAAAAGTGGCCAACTACCCCATAGCTTAAGTTCAAGGTCACCGCAATTGGTACTAGACACCTACCCAAAGAACTCCCTGAGAAGACCCAGGGCTGACCCAGCTTCCATCTTTCTCCCCCGACCCCCCAAAAAAGAGATGGAGAAGAGAAAGCAAGTGCCAGCCTGTTTGGAGGGAAAGAAACAGGTCGAGTTCCCTGGAGTAACAAGAACTTTCTCTCCCTCATGAACTCTTTTTACTATCTTTTTTCTCTTTTTATTAAAAAATTTTTTAACACTTATTCATTTTTGAGAGACAGAGAGAGAGCTCAAGCAAGGGAGGAGCAGAGAGAGGGGGAGACACAGAATCTGAAGCTGAGCTATCACCACAGAACCTGATGCGGGGCTCGATCTCACTGACCATGAGATCATGACCTGAGCTGAAGTCGGACGCCCAACCGACTGAGCCACCCAGGTGCCCCCCTCATGAACTCTTAATCGGGTTTCAGCAGAAGTTTTTACCCTCAAATATCTGTTATGAAAAAATTTAATGTTTGTTTATTTTTGACACAGAGAGAGACCGAGAGAGACAGAGAGCAGGCAGAGGAGGGGCAGAGAGAGAGGGAGATGCAGAATCCGAAGCAGGCTCCCGGCTCTGAGCTGTCAGCACAGAGCTCGAACTCACAGACCGCAAGGTCATGACGTGGGTGAAGTTGGATACTTAACTAAGACACCCAGGCGCCCCTGTTATGAAAATATTTAAATCTATGGAAAAGTTGAGAGAATAGTACACAAACTCCCACATAGCCTCCGCCTAGAATCAGCAGTCGCTCGATTACATTTCATATTTGTTTCCTCTCTCTCTCCCGGTACTCACACAGGCTCGCATACATGGGATCATTGCCAAACCATCCTGAGTTTTGGCTCTTAAATACTTTATGTGTTCTCTAAGAATGAGGACATTCTCTCCCGGAATGACAATACCATTATTACACCTAAAAACACGAGCAATGAGGGGCGCCTGGGTGGCTCGGTTGGTTGAGCATCCAGCTTCGGCTCAGGTCATGATCTCATGGTTCGTGGGATCGAGCCCCACATTGGCCTCCGTGCTGACAGCTCAGAGCCTAGAGCCTGCTTTGGATTCTGTGTCTCTTTCTCTTGCTGCCCCTCCCCTACTTGTGCTCTGTCTCTCAAGAATAAATAAGTAAAAAAATTTAAAAACTACATGAGCAATGATTCCATAAAATGGTCTAGTATCCAAGGCTCTGTTTTAAAATGAATGAAAATGAAATAAATCAGACTGATAAAGACATATTCCATGATTTCTCTCATATGGGGAATCTGAAAAGCAAAACAAATGAATAAATAAACAAAAAGCAGAATCACACCTCATAAATACAGAGAACAAACTGATGTTGGCCACAGGGGAGAGGGGTAGGGGGATGGACAAAATGGATGAAGGGGAGTGGAAGGTTCGGTCCTCCAGTTACAGAATGAAGTCACAGAGATAAAAGATAGAGCACAGGGGGTGCCTGGGTGGCTCATTAATTAACTGTCCAGTTCTCAATCTCAGCTCAGTTCTTTTTTTTTTTAATGTTTATTTATTTTTGAGAGAGAGAGACACACACACACACAGAGAATCTGAAGCAGGCTCCAGGCTCTGAGCTGTCAGCACCCAGGCGCCCCTCAGCTCAGGTCCTGATCTCACAGTTTTGGGTTCCAGCCCCATGTTGGGCTCTACGCTGGGCGTGGAACCTACTTAAAAAAGAAAAAGAAAATGATACAGCATAAGAAATATATCCAATGACATTGTAATAAGGTTGTATTGTGACAGCTTTGGTGAGCATTCCATAATGTACACAGATGTTGAATCACTACGTTGTACACCTGAAACTAATGAACATGGTGTGTCAACTATACTCTAAGAAAAAAATGTAGTAAAAACAAAATGAATGAAAATGAGAGAAACCTCAGAGGATCTGGTGAAATTGTCATTAAGGTTCCCTATGGTCTTTATTAGCAGGGGGGAAAAGGGAATTAACGAAGAGAGCATGCAGGAGCAGTAGCTAAAAACATAAGGAAGGGGCGCCTGGGTGGCTCAGTCAGTTAAGCTTCTGGCTTCCGCTCAGGTCAGATCTCAAGTTCATGGGTTCGAGCCCCGCGTCGGGCTCTGTGCTGACAGTTAGCCCAGAGCCTGGAACCTGCTTCAGATTCTGTGTCTCCCTCTCTCACTGACCCTCCCCTTCCCATGCTCTGTCTCTCTCTGTATCAAAAATAAAACATTAAAAAAAAAAACCCACAAGGAAACTATCCTGTATTGATCTCACTTCCCAATAAACTATTGAGACTTCCCAATAAACTATTTCCACTTAGAATTGGGAGGTAAGGCCATGACCCCGGTGGGTATTGGACACGGATTGTACAGGGGTAGGTCTTACATTAGCACCACCATGAGCCAAACTGTCATTTTCAAAGATGACTGTAACTTTCCCATCCCATATATTTTCCCAGAACCTTGACATCGCTCTAGTAGAGAAGGGAGGCGTGTGTGCCCTCTCCTTGGAGGCTGCTTCTGCCTCCTCTGTGAAACCCAGCGGGGCCCTGAGCCGCCCTGTAAGAATTCCAACTGCATGTGAGGAAGCCCGAACTGATCCACGTGGAGAGACCACGTGGAGAAACCCTAAGACAACATGGGGAGAGAGAGCTGCGCGCCCCGTCCCCAGCTGCTTCTGTCCCTGCTTCAGCCACCAGCTGAGTGCAACCAGATGAGATCCGAGGCCAGAACTGCCTGGCTGGATCCTTCCCCCAAATCTGACCACAGGCATGGTGAGAGATAATAGGCTGACTGTTGTTTTAAGCCACTATGTTTTGGAGCAATTTGTTACCCAGCAATAAGAACCAGAAAGAGGGCGGAGCGCAAAAAATAAGTAGCTTGTAGAGAATTGCAGCCTTCAGAGCTGCCAACCATCACATCAGGACACCAACGGCAGATAACATCAAGTGCTTTCTGTATCTGAGCACCATTTCAAGTGCTTGGCATTAACCAACAAATTTAATCTGCAACCCTAGGAGGGCGTCGTTATTACCTCCGTTTTACAGATGGGAAACTGGCCAGAGAAGACAGCAGGAAACGGCTAAAAACAATCTGAACCCCGGTTGTAGCCTCAGCAGCTGGTGTTAACCATTCACCTTGTCAATGAGGAACACGTGACTCGGCTCCGCCACAGTGATTGGCTCTGCAGTGGACATGTGACTAGATCTGGGCCACAGTGATTGGCTCTGCCGGGGCCATGTGACTAGATCTGTGACCTCGGCCCGCCAATCAGAATCAGCCTCACTACTCTGGCAGGGAAAGCTGAGCCAAAGGTGCTCTCCTTTACCTTCGAATTATGAATAAGGTTCCCAGAGGCAGGAAGGCCAAGGGCAGCCATCTTGGCAAAAGATGGGATGGAAAGAAATAGGGTTCTTGGTAACGTTGCTGAACTGTTGTACCAACTTTACCTGAAGCCAGCCAAGTGTGGATTTTCTGGTCACAAATTCCCTTTATAGCAAAAGCCATTGGAGTCAACTTTTCTGGTACTCGGATGAGACTAATCAAAATATTTAACAACCAGTACTTTGTGCACTAAGCGATCAGCACTACAATGACACTTTCCTTGCTGCATTGTGGGCCTGTCTGGGAAGTCCTGGGGGAGGTACCGGGGCAGTTGGAGTGTTCACCGTAAGGGCCACTTGCGGGCCTCAGGGCAGCACGGTTTAACCAACGGATCCAGAAATATTTCAGTATCTCAGCAATCGACATGGCAAGATTGTTTAACCGAGCTGAATGTTCGCTTTACTTGCTGACTGATACACCCACGTTTTGACATAAGCTAGTGTGAATGGATTTCTGTTTCCTGCAACTGGAAAAAAAAAGATATCCTTTCATGAACCTGGGTCATGAATCAAACCTTTAGGAAATAACAAATAGCAGTGAGATCTGGCTTTGACCGTAGGAGGTCGTTTCAGCCTTGGGTCAGGCAGAAACCCGACGGAGATTTTGACGGAGCTGCCAGAGTCCGCACCCTTTGGCCCAGGAATGCCGCTTCTGGGACGTCCAAGGATGTGGATCGCGGCGTTATTTATAATGGGAGGAAATTGGAAACAGCTTCAATGTCTGGCAACGCTGCCTCGTTGAATAAACATCGCGCAAACATTAGAAATTGTGTTTACACAAAGATGTTTTAACAGAGGACCAGCTTACGTTTTAAGAAGGGAAAAAGTAGGGCTGTATAAACAATTTGCTCACACAGTTATGTAAAATACACACACACACACACACACTTTATTATAGTCTGAATAAAATAGAAAAGACTGAATGGAAATACACCAAAATGTTAGCTACAGTAGTGATGTGGGATTTGCAGGCAAAGGTATCTTTGTCTTTCTAGTTTTCTGTATTTTCCAAGTTCTGCTTAACAGACAACAGACTTATTTATTTATTTATTTATTTAGAAATGTTTAATGTTTTTAAAGATTTTATTTTTCAGGAATCTCTGCACTCAACGTGGGGCTTCCAATTTACAACCCCAAGATCACGAGTCCATGGACTAAGCCAGCCAGGTGCCTCCAAACTCTTTTTTTTTATTTTCAAAAATTTTAACTTAGATTATGAACATTTCCAGGTACAAAAACCAAAAAACAAACAAACAAACAAAACACCAGGGCCACAGTCAACCCACGTGGGGCCCATCACCCAGCTTCAGGAACCATCAATGTTTGGCCATTTCATCCTCTTTCTTCTCCCTATTGTTTTAAATACTTAAAAAAAAATACAAGAGACAGACATCACATCCATTTAAATACACTGAGCATCTAAAGAGGGGGGAATGTATTTCCTTACATAACTACAGTGCTTAATCACATCTAACAAAACTCACACATTCTTTTAAAGTTTATTTATTGCTAGGCGACCAACCTGGGCTCAGGTCATGATCTTGCATTTCGTAAGTTCGAGCCCCGCGACCGCCTCTAGGCTGACAGCTTGGAGCCTGAAGCCTGCTTTGGATTCCTTGTCTCCCTCTCTGCCCTCCCCTGCTCATGCTCTGTCTCTCTGTCTCTCAAAAATAAATAAATGTTAAAAATTAAAAATATATATAAAGTTTATTTATTTTAATTTCAATAATCCCTACACCCCCCCACCCCCGTGTGGAGCTCCAGCTCATGACCCCATGACCCACAGCTGCATGCTCTTCTCTCTTCTGGCTCAGCCAGCCAGGCACCTAACGAATTTCTTTCTTTCCTTCCTTCTTTCTTTTCTTTTCTTTGCTCTTTTCTTCTCTTCTCTTCTTTCTTTCCTTTTTTAAAAAATGGTTTTATTTTTGAGAGAGAGAGAGATTGAGGGAGGGGCAGAAAGAGGGGAACAGAGGATCCGAAGCCGGTTCTATGCTGACAGCAGAGCGCCCCATGTGGGGCTTGAACTCACTAACTGTGAGATCATGACCTTACCTGAAGTCAGACCACCCACTGACCCACTCAGGCACTCCCCACCCCCAACACATCTCTTAATATTATCTAACAGCCAGTCCTTTTTTTAAAAAGTTATGCCTATTTATTGTAAGATTTAATGGATGGAAGCAGAGATGAAAGGAAAGAGGGAAGCCAGGTTATGGAGGCAAGATGGCCTTTATTGGGATCTGCGATTACCGGGCGAGGTTCCGTGACTCCGGGAGTGGAGAGTCAGGGAAGTCTCGCCTGATAGGCGATGGGTGGGGGGTTTTATGGGCGATGGGCGAGGGGTTTGATCTTGGGAGGGCAGATTATCAAATAAGGGGTGTGGCGGGATGGAATAGGTTGCCTAGTCTGTCAGGGTGATGGGAAGCTGGAGCTTCATGATTGGCTGCTTCCAAATAGGGCAGGACATCCCAGGTCTGCGGGTGAAGGGCAGGGAGGTCGTCTGTGCATGTGTTTTCCTCCAGCCCCTGGAGAAATGGCCGCTCGGTCGCCATCCCAAGGTGACTACCAAGGTGACTCTTACATTCCGACCTTTTTGGTGTTATGGGGCGACGTCAAGTCTCTGGCTACTTCCTGCTGAGATCGGGGCGACGTTATGATCGGGGTCTGTGGTCGGAATGGGAGAGTATTGGCGAGCCAGCAACCGGTGGGTGGCGGTCCAGTTGGTGAGTCTTGTCACCTGCTCCTGTAAAAAATTGGAAAAACAACAGAACAGGCACGGCCCCAGTAAGGCTATGAGGAATAATATGATTATGGGTCCGGCCAAGGCAGACAAGAGGGTGGTTAACCATGGAGACCAATTGGAGAGGCCTTCATACCAATTTTGGTGCTCGCTCCTTGCCTTTTCCCTCTTTTAGGTGGCTGTGAACCACGGCTAAGCTATCTTGTACAATTCCTGAGCTGTTGG
>PJEM01015254.1:0-30930 GCA_004023845.1 Helogale parvula | reverse complement strand
CCTCGTTTTGGAGCAGTTAGATTTCTGGGCCGACGTGGTGAAGAACTGACACTTCTAGCCAAAAGCCAGGCAAGAACTGGAAGCCTGCAGACCGCCGCATGGGTGAGCTTGCAGTTAGATTTTCCAGTCCCAGCTGAGCCTTGAGTCCCTCCAGCCTTGGCCTGGAGCCGGACTGCCACCCCAAGACAGATTCACTCGGCTAGGACACTCTCAGATCCCTGATCCTCAGAACCCGTGTGGGATAGTAAATATTTGCTGCTTTAAGCTGCTGAGTTTTGGGTTGACCTGTTATGCAGCAACAGATAGCTAATCTCAGACGCAAACCACCAGTGGAGGTTTTTAAGAGTGTTAACCATCGCTGTCTTTAGATGTCATCATGAATTTTTGAGAATTCAAATAAAGACGTGAGTTATTATTTTTTTATATATAAGTCTTTTACTTTGGGGTGATTGAAGATTTACAGAAACATTGCAAAGACAGCAGGAAAACATTTCCATATACCTCATCCAGTTTCTGTTGTTGCCATCACCTTACATCAGCGTATTCCATTGGTCACAGCTAGGAAACTGCCCTTGGGACATTGCTATGAATCAAATTCCAGACTTTATTTGGAGTTGCCAGTTTTTCCACTAATGTCTTCTTTCTGTTCCAGGATCCCATGCAGGGCACCAACTTGCATTTAATTATTATCCCTCTGCAGCCTCCTGGTGCGACCATTTCACCGTCTTTCCTTGTTTTCATTACCTTGGCAGAGATCTGAGCGATGCCGCAATGACTTCTGTCTGTTGGGTTGTGTTTCTCTGACTGTGACGCCACTAGGACCACAGAAACCCATGCTTTATAATATAAGGGTAACAACATTTATCCCATTGGATAATTAGTTTTACATTTTTTTGTGCATAGTTTTGGCCATCTGCCTTCCCACCTAGCCTGTAAAGTCCATGAAGGTAGGGACTATGCTTGCTTTCTGCACACCTAGACTGAAGTCTGGCATAGCTGCTCCGTAAATATATGTTGAATGAATATGGGCACAGATACACAGTTAATGACCCATAAGTATTTTTAATGAACGAATGAATCTTAGTATTCCTCAGAGGACTTAGAATTGTGCCTTAATTTAGTAAGCCCTAAACAAATAGTAACTGTTTGCCCAACACACTGCCAAGTACTTTGCCTACATCCGCCAAATAAATGTGTGCACAATTCAGTTACGTAAAATGAGAATTACAAAGCTCTAAGAGACGATGCTCCGCCTCCTATCAAGGAGAAACTTACTGAGAGTCTAGGAATGACTCCTTTGGGTCAAGCCCAATGCAGTGTGAGGGTAGAAAGCTATCAGAATGTGTCCAGTTCAGCTCTCATGGAAACCTCATGCTGTGAAGTCCAGTGCTCGGGCTCCTTGGAGAGGAAGGAGAAACTGTCAGGTTCTCAGGAACAATGTGTGCAGAGAAAAACATCACAAGTTAACCACACGAGGGGCAAAAATATACAGATAACTCTGCCTCTTTGAAACCTAAAACTCAAGTTCAGAAAACTATTCTAATTAAATCCAAGTTCGTTTTAATTCAGCACAAAAATTTCATGCATCTCTTCATTTGAATTAAGAAATTGTCCTTTTTAATACTGCTGTTCACAGTACTCCTGGCACTTTAGTTAAAATGCGTTGTGCAAATAATTCGTTGGGCTTTTTTATGGTGGTGAGAGGTGGAGGGGGTATGGTGCACCTGGGAAATTCTGTCTTAATGGCATTTGGGAAGTGAGAACAGCCTTGTTGGTGACATGCATGTCTGCAAACAATAATGCAATCCAGTGGCCGCCCCACCAACGTTATTATTAAGGGCTTTATGTGGTGCTTTATATATAATTTAGAAATAATAATAAATTGGAGCTGGACTTTTGGCTCCTCTCCCAGATTAAATCCCTTGAATGTTTATCTTATCGAAGACACAGAAAGAATTCAATTTTAGACCTGTAGATCCATCTATCCTGTAAACGACACTTTGTTTTGTTTTGTTTTGTATAGGGAAAAAGTAAAATTGTGTCTTAGAGTAAAATACCAAAAAAAAGTCATTAAAGTAAAACTTCGGGATTGGGACTCTGTAATATATTTTGCTAGTGGCAGTATAGCCCAATAAATCAGGTCTGTTTGTTTATTTTCCTTATAATTGATTTTCCATATTTTTCAGCAAGCCACAAAAAATCCAGCCTTAAATGTGTCTGTTTTTATCTATGACCTTCTATGGGAAGAAATTACTTTTGTCCCTATTTTAAATTATTTACCTTCATGAAATTTTCATGGCCTTACCTCCAGATATTATTCCATGAAAGGGCTCATTCATTTATTCATCCATTGTTTGTAAATGCCTTACACTGGATTCTCACTGACTAACGGTGTCTGACATACGGTGTCATGTTATTATACATGTTTGTTGGACGGAGAGATGTTTGCATGCATATAGTATCGTTTTGAATGTTTCCTACGAAATGGTCACTTAAGATGGCTAATTTTCTTTCACTAGATGCTCTCCTTTTTTATTTTTATTTTTTGATAGTAGAAGAACTTTTAACTTGGTTCTGACTTGCTCTCTCTTTGCTCTCTTGACCCCCTTCCCCTTCTTACTGGTTGGATTGTAGACAAGGTGTTGACACGCTGTAGATAGTTAAAGGCAGCCCTCTGAGGTTGGCGGAGTTGCTGACGGAAGGCGCCTGGATCCCTGCGTAACGCGGTGGAGCAGAGCCACCCTCCAGCCCTGCGCACAGCACCTGTACCTTTATGTGTGAGAGACACTAACTCTCATCTCCTGTAAGCCGCCCTTGTTTGGAGATGTCTCTCCCTGGTGGCCATCTTTAACCATAGGGCTCTTAAGGCACTAGATGCTAGAAATAACCATAATGCAAGTCAGGATATGAGAAATCCCATTAGAGAGGGCAGTAAATGCTCAGAAGGTTAGGAGGAGGGAGCAGTCACATTGGTCAGGAGAGCAAATTAGGTTTGCTTTAGAAACTCGGAATGTCTGCCTTTTGAGAGCAGCATTCTCCTGGAGCCTGATGGCCACGGATACTGTTATATCCTAACTGCCTGGCTGACCTCGTCTGTCTGTCTGATGCAGAGTTGCCACCTTCGGACTTGGGAACAGACAGATATTGCAGAGGGCCTGGGGCGGGGGGCGGGGGGTGTCCTGTGCGCTGACTGAGCTTCCTCTATGTCAGTGAAGTTTGGCCCTTGCAAATTACCAGGTGGTCAAGAGCTTTTGAGTCAGACAGACGTGAGTTCGGATTCTGCCTCCATCACTTGACACTGTGGGACTGAGCAGGAGACGGTGGCAACTGAGGTCTGGCTCTTTGGGTTTAATGTTTCATTTTACCATGTAGGAACCCTGTAACCCGACAATTGGTTTAACCTCTCCGTGACCTGATTTCTCATGGGGATATTACCCACTCGTTAGGATTGTCGGAGAAATGAAGTGTGAGCTCCTGATAATGTGAAGTCATCCACACACATTTAATGCAAAGATGTGCCAGATACACCAACATATTTCTCTATTTAATATCTATAAAGAGAATAGTGTCTGATATATAATAAATATTTAATAAGTATTACCCATGATTGTTGTTTGTCATGACCTAACTTCTTGTAACCTAATGGCCTCAGTTTGCTTATGCATAAAACAGATGTAACAATATTTCCTGTCTTCATTTAAAAATGAGGACCCCTTTGGGTCAAAAGATTATATTTACAAAGCCTTTGCAAAATGCTTGGCAAATAGTAGGGTCAATAAATAATTAGGTGCTTTTTGATGTAAGTCTCTAAAAAGTATTTCCCTACACATTTCCTATATACTTTTAAGATAAATAAAGAGTTACATGCAGTTTTGTGAAATGCAGACCTGAGGAGGGAGGAAGCCACTGACATAAGTAAAATAGTAAGTAATGGCCTTTAGCCATCCCTGTAAGCTGTGGCCAAGGAGAATTCCAGGGGGTCAGGGAGAGGGAGATAGGATGTACCACCACTTTCTGAGGCATTCTATGTGCTTTACCAAAGCCTTGTGAGGTGGCCGTGTCCTTTCTGAGGGTCAGGAAAGTGAGATCCAGAGAAGGCAATTTACCTGTCCACAGTCACCTGGCCAGTCCATGGCAGATCCAGAACTTACGGTACGTACCTCCTGGCAATTCCGTTCTGGCTTAAGTGCCAGCAGCAAGTCCAAGGAGCTAAGCGGGCTGTGGATGGTGAACTTGGCATATCCTCTCTGGGGATTCCCCCTCACCTGTAGGTGTAAGCAAGCCCTCTACCCTTCCTGTGACTGACTGTGGGGACCCTGCCAACTTCAAACCATCCTTGCCGCTCTCCCTGGGCTGTTACTTCCTGGCCTTTGTGGCACGAGGGACAAGACACGGAGTGTCCAGGGTTCCACATGGGGCAGATGAGGCTTGATTCTTTCCACTCTGGGATTTCTAATCCTTCTGGGGCTCTGCCACCAGCCTTCACACCTTCTCTTCTGGGAGCAGGGCCCAAAGACAGACTGCTTCGGCCCCCTCCCTTTCCTTTCTGCTCGCTGCCTCCTTCCTGTCTAGCTCTGGGGTAAGGGAAGAGGTAGGTGAGGGGTGGGAAGGGCACAGGATGGGGAGCCGCTTCTTCCAGATGGCACCCTTTTTTCAGATGTTTTCTGTCTTTTATTTGAATTGTGTCTTTTGAACTTAGAAATGAATAATTTGTTGACTCTGTTCTCTGGACTTGATCTGGTCACAGACCTTGGGACATGAGCATCACCCACTTTTCATGGTCCAAAGGGACTGTGGGTAGAGATTTCTAACTCACAAGGTCATGATCCTGCTGTATGTCTTTGCTTGGGACCTGTTTGCATGTGTGTGTGTTCATGTGTGCATGTGTGTATATGTGCGTTCGTGCATATGTGTGTGTGTGCATTTGTGCGTGTGTGTGTGTGTGTGTGTGTGTGCCTCCTCCCTTTGCCTCATGCATCCTTAAAGTGATGAGACAGCATCCAGTAGGTTGCCCAACTTTGTACAGAAACTGTGTCGTGCCTGCTTGTTTCTGTTACTTGGTAACCATTCAGACTCGGCACGTGTGAATTTTTCTGTATTTAAGAGTTTTTGAGAAGTTTTCCCAGGCACCTGTAGGCCATCATTCATATCAAGAACATTCATCAGAGGTTTGTAGGATTTAGGACAAGCTCCAGGAATAGCTTTCATGAGTGGGGGTGGCGCATCCTTCAGCCTCATTAGCTAGTGCAGATTTGTCCACTCTTTATTCAGAATTTACTCTAGATAAACCCATCTGAAGCTCCAATAGCCCCAATCTGGGGACATAAAAAAAAGGACTTTTCCAGGGGGGATTTTCTCTTGACGCGATGGGCTGCATTCATCTCCATATGCTTATAGTCAATATGCTTTTTTAAAAAAAATGTTTATTTTTGAGAGACAGAGAGACAGAGCATGAGCAGGGGAAGGGCAGAGAGAGAAGGAGACACAGAATCCAAAGCAGGCTCCAGGCTCTGAGCTAGCTGTCAGCACAGAGCTCAACACAGGTCTCAAACTCACGAACTGCAAGATCATGACCTGAGCCGAAGTGGGCCGCTCAACCGACTGAGCCACCAAGGCGCCCCCCGATATACTTTGAATCAAAGGACATGAGCTTTGAGTGGAAGAGCTTCTCAACACTGTGGATGTGCACATTGGGGTCATCGAGGGGACACACAATGAACATGACCTTTAGGAGCCTCCTGCCTCTACAGGTTTCCTTCCGAGCCAGTCTTCATGCTGAGATTCTGTTTGAAATGTTGTCATTGACCATGCCAAGAGAGGTGCTCATGAGATGGAGAGCTGTGAGTGACAAAATGTAGGGACACAATATATGGGGAATCATCAGGGTGGGGCATGGAGGCAAGGGGAACTTTCTGTTTTAATTAAAATGTTTAGGAGTGAGAAGGTGAAGGCGAGAGATGCTTTAAGATACAAAATGAATCTTAAAATTTACTGTTAGGGGTACCTGGGTGGCTTAGTCAGTTAAGCCTCCGGCTTTGGCTCAGGTCAGATCTCATGTTCGTGGGTTCAAGGCCTGCATCAGGCTCTGTGCTGACAGCTAGCTCAGAGCCTGGAGCCTGCTTCCAGTTCTGTGTCTCCTTCTCTCTCTGCCCCTCCCCGTCTCATGCTCTGTCTCTCTCTGTACCAAAAATAAATAAAACATTAAAAAATTTTTTAAAAAATTTAGTGTTAAATTTACTTAATTACTTAGAAGTAGAACATTTGCATGATCTGGATAATTATAAAGAAGGAAAAAATTACCCTCCCACAACCCAGAGACAAGCTTTTTTACTGCATATATTCCTACATATAGCATGTATTATATAAGAATATCTTTTCTTTTTTTAACAAAAGTTTATTTTGAGAGATAGAGAGGAAGACAGAGAGAGAGAGCAAGGAAGAGGCAGAGAGAGAGGGAGAGAGAGAAAATCATAAGCAGGCTCCACCCTGCCAGGGCAGAGAGCAATGTGGAACTGAAACTCATGACCCATGAGACCATGACCTGAACTGAAATCAAGAGTCTGATGCTTAACCAACTGAGCCACCCAGGTGCCCCTTATATAAGAATATCTTATACTTGACATTTTATAAATATTCTATGAAAACAATGCATGCTGGCTGTAGGAAACGTGAGCCAAGCAGACCGTGCGAGCTCTAACGTCGTTAGCCCTAGCGAGCGGTAATGTAGCCACAGCTGCTGCCTTCAGTCCTCTGCGGTCCCTGGCCACTTCCCAGAGGGTCAGTGTTGACACCTGGTGTGCATCCTTCCAGGTATTTTCTTCACACGTGTACTCTCTGCAAATTGCTTTTTGCTCTTAGCTACTCTTTCCCATAGCCAGGTGGCCATAGATTTCCAATATCTCCTTCCTGTTCCTGCTGGTGCCTGATCGGTTCAATTGATGAGTTCACTATGATAGGCAGGCAGAAGCACTGGTTCAATACCCACTGAGTGCCCTGTTGAATCGTGGTCCATGATGGCACTCCTCTACGATGGCCACTGACCATGGACGAGATGGCTTCCAGGACACTCAATGAGAGCAAAAGTCTATCTTTCCTCCTAGGAGAGAGGACTTCTCATGGAGAGTCTGTAGGGGTCCCCCACGAGCAAGGGTTGTCCCCCGTGCACTGCCACCATGCTCGAGAATTCCTACCCTGTCACAGCGATACTCTGTGTGGTGATGTGCTTACTTAGCAGGTGCCACCTGCATTTTAAAGAAATGAGGGGCACCTGGGTGGCTCAGTTGGTTAAGCTTATGACTTCAGCTCAGGTCATGATCTCATAGTTTGTGGATTGAAGCCCCACACCAGGCTCTGTGCTGACAGCTCGGAGCCTGTGGCCTGTTTTGGATTCTGTATCTCCCTCTCTCTCTCTACCTGTCCCTAGCACGCACTCTGTCTCTCTCTCCCTCTCAAAAATAAATAAGCATTAAAGACGTGAAAGATGTGGTGTCACTGTTTGTAGCTGCACATTTGTATGTGTTCCCAACCTGCACTTGAATGGCCTCTCGGGAACTCTGGAAAGATAGCTTCTGAGTTGGTTCTAATTTGTCTGAAGAGTTTTGGTGGTGTCTGTAACTCATGGGGGAGTTGGACAATCTGATCACTCCTGGCAACACGTTGTTTGCAAACATGACCCACCTCATAAGAGGGATGGAGGCCAGTATTAGCACCGGGTTGGCCACGAACAGAATGGGTGACTTCCAGGGACTCTCTGAATTCTGTCACCGGTGGACTTCTCCTCTCTCTCTATCTCCCTCTCTCCCTGACATTGCTGGAAGGTGGGCGCCGTGTTGCCAGGAATGAGTTTTTAAAGTGTAGGTGGAAATCCACGTTTCCTGTGAACTCTCCCAATTTTTATTATTTTATTTAAAAAATTAAAAAAAATTTTTTAAATGTTTTATTTATTTTTGATACAGAGAGAGACAGAACATGAGAGGGGGAGGGACAAAGAGAGAGGGAGACACAGGACCGGAAGCAGGCTCCAGGCTCTGAACTAGCTGTTAGCACAGAGCCTGACGCAGGGCTCGAACCCACAAATGTGAGATCTGACCTGAGCCAAAGTCGGAGGCTTAACCCACTGAGCCACCCAGGAGCCCCTTATTAAAAATTTTTAACATTTACTTATTTTTGAGAGAGATAGAGACAGGGTGTGAGCTGCAGAGGGGCAGACACAGAATCTGAAGCAGTCTCCAGGCTCTACAGAGCCCAATATGGGGGCTCGAACTCATGAACCATGAGATCGTGACCTGAGCTGAAGTTGGACCTGAGTTGAGCTTAACCAGCTGAGCCACCCAGGCACTCTTCTTCCAATTTTTAAATGCAAGCAATTAACTCAGTTTTCCAAAACTCCACGCAGGTAGGAAAACACCACTCTGTGGTTACATCTGGCATCTGTGGCGCTGTGGTTGAGGGCAAAATTCTGTCTATCCTTCAGGTTACATTGTTTTTCATAGGTTTTTACGATTTACCTCTAAAATCCTGCAGTCATTATTTTGCCTACATCCTGTGATTTATGGGCCAATCTGCCTAGGAGTTCTATTCAACTCCCTTGAGCTTACCCTCCGACAGTACTGACAGGCTGACTTTAAACACTTCAAGCAAAAGGTGACTATTCTGGATGTAATTTTAATGGATGCTAATGGGATTTCAATTTAAGGAATGGGTTCTGTGGTCTTGTAAAGAGAGGCTGAATGGAAATTAAACTTATTATGAAACCATCAGTGATCACGTTTACCTGCCTAACATAAATTTAGCCTAAATTGATTTAAAATGTTATGATGTCATTTATCTCTTCGAAGCAGAGTAAAATGGTAGCATAAATTATAAAGCTAAAAGGTGGTGCAGTTCTTTTCCCATTATTAGAGTATAAAACTGCTTTTTATGTGAAATAAAGAGGACAGTTATGGAGAAATATATCAGATGCTCTCCTTATCTTCCCTGCATCCCCCCCCCCCCACCTGCCCCATACCTTTCTCCTGCTTCCTCAGTACATTCTAGAATTGCCTACAAGATCAGCGGCACCTTGTAGTCAGCTAAGCATCTGACTCTTGAGTTAAGCTCAGGTCATGATCTCACAGTTTGTGGGATCAAGCCCCGCATTGGGCTCTGTACTGACAGTGCAGATTCTCTCTCTCCCTCTCTCTGTTCCTCCCCTGCTCACTCATGCTCTCTCTCTCTCTAAATAAATAAACATTAAAAAATGCCTACAAGATCAGCAGGAAGTGTGACTTCACAGCTGTCCACACTAACTAGTGATTCATCTACTTTCTGGCTTCGTCACCTTTTTCTTTCGAGGGATTAATCAGCTCTCAGGACACCAAAAACTATGAAGAAGTCTGATTCTATAAGGATGATAAGAAGGTGAGTGAAAGGAATTTGGCCACAGTTGCTGCCTTCAGTCCATTATGTTCTTGACACTGGGAAGACGCACTATGATAAAAACCATTTGTTTGATGGGAATTTTTTTTCACAGGAATGGGGAGGATCCAAGTGTCAGTAACTTAGTCTCCAGACCAGTGGAGACCTTAAAACCCTGCCCTCCATCCAACAGTGGAAGTTTCCCTTCCAAAGTCAACCCAAATATCTGATGGTTAGAAAAAGTGCTAGTTTGGGGGGGGGGGTGGATAGAGCTTAATAAGATCCAATTCCTAATGATATACTGCATTACACTTAACATGAAGACAAACCATACACGTGAGGGTTGCAAACACTGTTTACTGGGAACATATTTATCTCTGCGTTTTTCTTCAAGACAATGGTTGGGGTTTATAAGGCACAGATGCCTGGGGGAACTAGCTGTTGCATTTGTCTCTATCAGTAAAGACATTCCAGAAATACGAGGTTCCTACTGGGTTCCAGGAAAGACCTTGTCATTGATATCTTTTAACTCACATCGTCCCGGAAGCCACAGGCTTCAGTGCCGTGTGTCCCTGCCACGGTATATATTGCCACAAGTATCCTAAGAAGCGATCTCAAAATGAGTTTTGAATTTCAGTGGCTATAGATTTATTTTAAAGTTAGCTGAAAAAAATGTAACTAGCACACCAAACCAGTGGATTCAAGGATATTAAATGATCCTTTGGAAATAAAGTAGATGATTTCAAGGGAAATATTAAGCAAATTAAGCCTGAAGTAGTTTAGGTGATACATGAATATGGCGAACGTCATACAGAGGATACAGAAATGACGGAAGGTTGGGAAGTTGTGAATTAATGGAGCCTGACTGCATCTGGAGGGTGATACGATGTTTTAACTTTAAAATTTCAGTCGGGTTAGGATTAGACGGACCTCAAAGGTCCAAATAGATCATCCCAAGGATTCATCATCCTGGGGAGCCCGAAGAGAATGTCGAGCTGGCTGTTGACCTTAGTTTTTCTTGTGAGTTTCCCTGTTGTGTCTCAGGGACAGAATAGATTCCTACAGGGCATCGTGTTGTAGGTAACCGTGTGCGTTCTGGCCTCCAGACTCTCGGGCTGTATTGTCGTGCGAACTCAGGTGAGTGATTCCATCACTTGGAACCTATTTTTCCCACCCGTAAAATGGGGAAAAATAGTACCTAGTTTGGGGGTTTCCTTCTAGCATTAATAAACCAAAACACATCAAGGGTTTCGGCTGTCAACTCGTGAGGCATTGAATAAATAATAGCTATTGTTATTTTGCGTTTCTGAAAAATTATGTAAAGATAACGGCTTATATGTAACATTTTGTTTATGAGGAGACAAACATTTATTTAAGAGAAATACTTGGTGAGTCCCACGGTGAAGCAAATAATTACTGTGAAATGTCCTGCTTTCAAGCCTGTATTTTGGGAGAGAATGGTTTTAAGGTGAGGCTGTTCTTAGAAATATTTAAGCCCCATAAGGTTTAAATAAGGGGTTTCTTTTACTGGTCCTCACTATGAGTTGGCACAAAGAAAATTATTTTGAAAGGTAATGTAAAAAAAAAAAAAAAGAAAGGTAATGTAAGTTAGCTCAGTATTCCTGAAGGCGAACATTCCAAGCCGCGTGCGGAATACCTTAGGATGAAGGTCTGTATATTCAGAAAAAGAACTATATTTCTCCTGGGAACCTTCCAGAGATTCTCGATTAAGACCCCTGGAAATGAGGTTTTGTCTTCCATTCTGGTTAGTGCCTGCTAGATAGGATGCAATTTCATTCTTAAAAACGTTCATAAGCTATGAAATTCTTTTGCAATTAAGTCTGTTGCGTGCACTTACTTGGAAGAGATTTGGGGCATAGCTACTTAAGTAGGGCTGTAGGTAGAATCATAGACTTTTTAGAGGGGGAGGAAACCCGAAGTCTTGTTGAGTTGTCTTCTGCTTCCTGTTTTCTTTCTCTGACGGAGCCTTAGAGGAGCTCACCAAAGTGTCCAAGACAGCCCGGCTAGTTGGGGTCAGGCTTAGCTAGAAAGAGACTGTGAATAACTCAGCAGCACCCACCAACTGAATTCCTTCCCTGGACAACAAGCTTCTCGAGGGCTAGTGTCGTGTCCCGCCCTGGCCGCTCCGGCCCTCGGGGCGGTGAGTCCTCGTAGGTTCTTTTCCTGAGGGAGGGAGAGAAAAACAGGGGCGACGGGAGAGGGAGACGCAGCGAATAAAGACGCAACTTACGGTTTTGCGATCAGGCAAGAGAGAGAATTTATTGAGAGAACTGTGTCTTATAAAGGCTTTCAGGGCAGGACAAACAACGTAGCTGACGTAGGTCGGTTGCTAGGAAAAAGGGTTAAAAGGTTAAGACTGGAGTGAAAGAGGAACCGGACTAAATTGTTTTAGCACAGCGCCTGAGAGGCCGAATACTACCCTGCCTGCAGGCGGTTGATCTTTGGTCTTCTGGCTTCTCTGACAGGGAGTGGCGCTCCCCTGCCTATTTGCAACTCCCTTCAGGGAGTGACAAACCCACAGCAAAATGGCCAAGCAGCTGAGATCTTAGCCGCTTCCCACAGGCTAGAAGTTCATCTTACTCACTTTTGTGTCCCTTGCCTTCAGCCCAAATTCTGGCACATGGCGGTCTTCACTAGGAGTTTGGTGACTCAGTAGAGATCACCTCCTCCCCTCCCAGAAACCACTGAAATTCTCGTGATAATTAGGTAACAGTTCATTGACTTATACTTTGAAAGATTCTTTTTCACTAAAGCCTCACACATTTTATCTCTAAAGTGCTTTTTCTAGATGTTTTCAAAATTATGACCCATGGACCACTCACCTCAGAATCTTCTAGAGTCCTTGTTGAAAACGCTCAGAATCAGGGAGCCTGGGTGGCTCAGTAGGTTAAGCATCCAACTTCCGCTCAGTTCATGATCTCATGGTTTGTGAGTTCGAGCCCCATATCGGGCTCTGTGCTGCCAGCTCAGAGCCTGGAGCCTGCTTCAGATTCTGTCTCTGTCTCTCTCACTCTGCCCCTCCCTTGCTCACACACCTTCTCTCTTTCTTTCCTTCTCTCAAATATAAATAAACATCAAAAAATTTAAAAAATGCTCAGAATCTTCTAGAGTCCTTGTTAAATATGCAGATCCAACCCTAGACTCTCGGAGGTGTCTCAGAATCCGCATTTGGAATCCCCTGGCAGCTTGGATGTTTGCTGAAGTCTGAGGATGACTGCTCCAGGGACTTTTACGAAGGGCGTTTATATAACACCATCTTTCAAATAATTTAGATTCCAGCATCCCAAGCACAGATTTCAGGAGGGATTGCTTGACATTTTAAGTACAAGATAGAAAATTTCCGGGAGTGGGAGGACTGGGCAGGGCATTTTCCTTTCGTGTTCCACACAGGGGCTGCTTTGAGCCAACTCACCTGGGGTGAGGCTCCACCTTGGAAAGTGCCTCTTAGACAGACCGGGTCCTCGGGACAGGAGCGGTGCTAGTCTTTCAACTGGGTTTTATTTGTATAATCTGACCACTCCTTCTGGAAGGGCCGTGGGTCATGACCTCTCCCACAGGCTGCTCTTCCTCTTGTCATGATACCAGTTGTCACTGGACCCCGGACATCAGGAATACACCTCCCCCACCCCCTGCCATGTTTGCTAAGTGCAGCCAGACTCCGTGGCCATGGGCTGGATTTGTTCCTGCCCCGGGCCTGGGACACAGAACCTCCTGCTCATTCCCTCCTCGATGTCTCATGGGTCTACTGGCCTAGACTGACTGCTGATTGGATAATGAGAGGTAAATGTCCATGGACTGCTGAAGGTTTTCCTTAATCCAGCCATCCGGAGTGCAGGTATTTTCCCCTCCACTTCTGAGTCTGGAGTCCATCTGTAGGCAGGCCCCTGTGGATCATGATCTTCTGGCCTGGGCCGTGGGGGACCAAGACCAGTGGATTCATTCTAGCCATGAGAAGCAGGCAGAGAGCTGGGGCATGGGATCTCTGGAAGAGGGGCGGCCGGAGCAGCTGTGCAAAGGACGTGGGCGCCTCTGGCAGGATTGTCCCCACGAAGTCTGTGCACACCGCCTTTCTGGTGATTAGCACAATGGTGTGACTTGTACAGGACCTATGGTTCAGAGGTGCTGGGGGTGAATGTCACAAAGCTGATTTATCCCTACGGTTCTCACAAGGCTTAAAATCATGGAGAATTACCTAGAGACAGGACCTTGATGGCCGAGGGATGCAAGAATCTTTTTTTCCTGACTCTGAGTGATGGTGGAAAACTCCTCTACTGAGAATCTGGGGGCAAGTAAGTGTTAGAAAAATTATCCTGGCACTTCTTTTATGAAGAAACAGGTTCTAGCACGCTAAAAACCAAGCCGTTGATTTATAAAGGAGGCGAACTCTACTTTGCTATTGGAAAACAGAAAGGCTAAAAACACCTGCTTTCATGAACTGTCTGCCTGGTTCATTCCTTCATCTCTGGCTTGCGGGCTTACGGTCCCAACAGCCTTGGTTGATTCATGATGCCCACTTTGTTTATTCACGTGCAGCCCTGCTCTGCATTACTCCGTGATCCTGGCGAGTTTGACGCATCGTAAATACTAATCACCTCATCTGTCTTTCCTACTGACAACAGTAAAGAGGAAGAAGCATCTGGGTGTCCTCTCTGTCCCTAAATGTCTGCCCCAAAGTTCTTTGAGTAGAGATGAATGCCCCTAAATGTCTGCCCCAAAGTTCTTTGAGTAGAGATGAATGAAAACAAGCCATCTTTTGGATAGTTCTGAAGGGGAAGTATCAGCCATTCACTTATTCGTGTGAAATAGAGTTTTTTTCTTCTTCCCATACCAGGTTGAACGCTCCATTTAGGAAGAGATTTATCTGTTTATGACGTGGAGAAGAAAGTAGGGATGGGGGCGGGGAGCTTTTGGCAGTCCAGGACGGAAGAGAGAATTGCACGTGGTGCTGGCGCCCTGAGGCTGGGAGAGGCGAAGGCAAAGCTGAGATTAGCTCTAGTAACTTAGTCTAGAGTAGGAGGAGTCCCTTCACTTACAGAATGATTGTGTGGACATTACATTTTCTGCCCCTTCACATTATTTACTAGGAAGTCGTCCTGAAACAGCCTGGTGGGACCATTGTCCTCTTTCATTCACAGAGCTGTCCGGTGCTGGAAAATGACGCACCGCAGACAAGTTTTTGCCCAGATTGGAGTTTTGCCATGGCCAGCTGTGCAGCCAGGCTTTCACCGATGGCTGATTGCCTGCGGATCTCAGAAGCTGAAACTAATTAGAAATCAAGGTGGGGGGCTCAGTCAGTTAAGCATCTGACTTCAGCTCAGGTTGTGACCTCATGGTTTATGGGTTCGAGCCCTGCGTCGGGCTCTGTGCGGACAGCTCAGAGCCTGGAGCCTGTCTTCAGATTCTGTGTCTCCCTTTCTCTCTGCCCCTCCCCTGCTCTCACTGTCTCTCTCACTGTCTCCCTCCCTCTCTCTCTCTCTCTCTCTCTCTCAAAAATAAATAAAAAACATCAAAAAATTTAAAGAAATCAAGAAATTAAAAGTCTTAGTAAATGGAACATTCTGGAGGTCTTCAGCAAACTTGTTTTCCTCCCAAAGCAAATTTTGCTTATATGTGCCTCTCGCTGTTGGGAAGGAAATATAATCTAAGTGTCCCTACAGGTGCGCCTGGGTGGCTCAGTCGGTTAAGCCTCCAGCTTCGGCTCAGGTCATGATCTCGCGGTTTGTGTGTTTGAGCCCTGCATCAGGCTCTGTGCTGACAGCTAGCTCAGAGCCTGGAGGCTGCTTCAGATTCTTTGTCTCCCTCTCTCTCTCTGACCCTCCCTTGCTCGCGCTGTCTCTCTCTGTCTCTCAAAAATAAATAAAAAACATAAAAAAAATTAAGTGTCCCTACATGAACAGGTCTCCTAGATAATATTAAAAGGACAAAATAAGTTTCAAGTCTAAGCCTTAAGTGTGATTCATTTTGTGTTACACACGCACACAGAGCTATATGTCCTCTGTAAGTAAATATATGAATATACGTACGAGGTTGTCTCATCAGGTTGTTATGAGGATTAAAAAAAGATGATGCGTGTAAAATGCTTACGACAATATCTAGCGCAGTGTAAGTATGTCACAAGTGTTGGTTACTACCATGAGGTAATGCATTTAGAATGATTTGTATTGAACTTGTAGCCAAACTCATAACAGTGAGATGGGTGGATGAAGGCATTGGAGTTTAGCCTTACCTTTAACGTTTAAGTATGTTTGCAATAAAGAAATACATTCACATATTACTTTTATAATTAAAAATTATTGTATACCCGAAACTAATATAACGCTGTATATTAACTAACTGGGGTTAAAATAAAAACTTAGAAAAAAAATAAAATTAATTGAAGAGCTCCTAAAACAATATGAGTGGATATCATCAGACTCAAAATTTAAGAGAGGGGCACCTGGGTGGCTCAGTCAGCTGAGTGTCTGACTCTGGATTTTGGCTTAGGTCCCAATCTTGTTTAAGATTCTCTCTCTTCCTCTCTCTCTCTAAAATAAAATAAAAATGAATAAAAACGGGGTATTTTGGTGGCTCAGTCGGTCAAGTGTCTGACTCTTGATTTCAGCTCAGGTCATGATCTCACGGTCTGTGAGACTGAGCCCCGAGGCGGGCGCTGTGCTGATATTTTCTCTCTCTCTCTGTGCCCCTCCCCCTTTCATGCTCTCTCACTCTCTCTCAAAATAAACATTTAAAAAAGCAAAAATTTAAAAGATATTGCAAGCAGTGCTGTCCTTGGACCTGGAAAGAGGGGATCCTGCCCTGAGCCCCATGCTTTGAGAGTCTAGCATATTAAACACACACACACACACACACACACACACACACACACACAGCAAACAAATGAGCAGCTCGGTCACTTAGGAACTCAGCATGGGCAGACTTTGATTTAACACTAATTTAAATGCTAATTTCAAACCTAAACACCTGTTTTTGTAAGTAGCGGCGTTCAGGCCTCAGGGAAATGCTTCGTGTCTTGGGTCCCGTGTCCTTGACACGCAGGCAGTTGCCCCGGATGCCACCAAGGGTCGCCGTTGTGTTGGAGCTGCTGTGGGGCGTAAGAAGGATGTGTGCAGCAGAGCGCCGAGGTACAGAGAAGACAATTTAATTAATTTATCTTTAATTAACTTAGAATAGATTCTCGTAGAGCTACTGCTTCCCAGTGGTGCCAAGCGTTCATTTTCCGGCTTCTCTTTGTGTTCCAATTCTTGGTTCCAGAGGAACTCATAAATTAGCACAGCATTTGCAGGAGTTTCAGCAGCAGCTGAGCAATATTTTGCAATATTTACACATTGCATTTTCTTTTCCAAGTTGCATATACGTAGATCCAAATTTAACATGCAAGACACGTGCTGTCTGTTCTGTACAGAGGCAAAGAGACGGTAACTGACCGCTGGAATTGTGAATCGTTTTACTTCTGCCAAATCCATTTAATAAGGTATGGTTACCTTTTCAAAAAATTAAAGGAAACTTCAGTTGTAAGAACTTTTGTTTTAAAAATTTTATATTCGTTCGCTAAACATTTTGTCTTGCCCATACATACTCTCTCCTCCATACCCACTCTGGAATGTGCTAGAAGGAAAACAACCTGTTTGAAAGCATTAAGATCATTTTAATGTTTAGATTCTAAGTTTTCGTTTAACAACAATCTTTTGTTTCTTAAATTCTTTTTTTGTAAATGTTTGTTTTTGTGAAAGTGAGAGATAGAGCGTGAGCAGGGGAGGAGCAGAGAGAGAGGGAGACAAAGAATCTGAACCAGGCTCCAGGCTCTGAGCTGTCAGCACAGAGCCCGATGCGGGGCTTGAACCTGTGAACCGGGAGATCAGGACCTGAGCCGAAGTCGGACGCCTAACCGACTGAGCCACCCAGGTGTCCCTGGGGTTTTTTATTCTTGACTATTCGTTTGCTGTGTTCCTTCTTCCACCCTGACGTGTCTAGGATGTTCCAGGCGAAACCAAAGAGGTCCCTGAGCAGGACCAAGAGGCTGAGAACGTGAGGATGGACCCCTCTGCCCTCTCTCTTCCCCCGAACCCCCAGATTCTTTACTTCCCTCCTCACCGTAGCTCATGGGGATAATCTGAAGCTTCTGCTGACACCATAGCCTTTCCCTCTCTTCTGTTCCACCTCTACAAAGCCTGGTCTCTTAGACGATTGCTGACCACTTCCTGCTAAATTGTTAGCTGATAAGTGAAATCTGAACCAAAAATGGGTTTAAGGAAGTTCCTTCCAGAGATAGTTGAAATTACAGTGGGTGGTGTTTCTCACTGTCGACTCTAGACCTTGAAGATGTTGATTCAAATAAGGAAAATTCCCTCTCTTTTATTTCTTTTCAGTTCTCTGATTAGCTCAGGAAAAAAGTTTCATTTGTTGCCAGAATGTGTTTTAATATCTCTTTCTTGGAAATTCCCACCCCTCACCTTTTTTATTTAAAAACCGACTTTAGGGGCATCTGGGTGGCTCACTTGGTTGAGTGTCCGACTTTTGGTTTTGGCTCAGGTCGTGACCCCAGGGTCCTGGGATCGAGCCCTGTGTCAGGCTCTGTGCTGAGCATGGATCCTGCTTAAGATTCTCTCTCTCTCCCTTTACCCCTCTCCCCTGCTCGTGCTCCTCTCTCTCGCTAAAAACAAAAACAAACAACAAAACAACTTTACTGAGGTAAATTTACATCAAATAAACTGCACCATTTTTAAGTGATGGTGAATTTGATGAATGTATACAAATCACGACCACCACAACCAAGATAGAATGTTCCCATCATGCCCAGCTTCCTTTGGCCTCTCTACCTCCAGCTCCCCGCATCCAAGGATCTGCTTCTAGCACTATGGGTGCATTTTCCAGAATTTCAAATATATGGAATCATACAAGATACATGTATTTTGTGCCTGGCTTCTTTCACTCTGTATAATATTTTTGAGAGTCACCTATGCTGTTGTATTTATCAGTAGTTTGTCAACTTTTATTGTTGACTGATAGTCCTTTGTATGGATATACCAAACTTTGTAGATCTATTTATATATTTAAAAAAATTTTAATATTTATTTATTTTTGAGAGAGAGAGAGAGAGTACAAGCAGAGGAGTGGCAGAGAGAAAGGGACACAGATTTTGAAGCAGGCTCTAGACTCTGAGCTCTCAGCACAGAGCCTGACGTGGGGCTCAAATTTATGAACCACGAGGTCATGATCTGAGCCAAAATCAGATGCTTAACCGACCGAGCCACCCATGTACCCCAATCTATTCACGTACTGATGGACATTTGGACTTTTTTCAGTTTGGGACTCTTATGCATAAGCAGCCTTTGAACATCTGCATGCAAGTTTTGTGTGTATGCTTTCATTTCTTTTTCATCAGTATCCAGAAGTGGAACAGCTGTACATGAACTTCATAAGAAATTGCCTGTTTTCCCAAAGTGTCTCCTCTTACACTCCCGTCATCGGGGTATGCGAATTCAAGTTGCTCCACGTCTTTGTCAACACCTGTCATTGTCAGTCGTTTTCATTGCAGCCAGTCTAGTGGGTGTGGAGCAGGAACTCACTGTGCCTGTAATTTGTATTTCCCTGGTCATCCCTGATCATTAGTGTGCTTATTTGCCACCCACATATCTTCTCTGGTGGAGGGTCTATCGAAATCTTTTGCCCAATTGTCTTCTTCTTGAGTTGTAAGAGTTCTTTATATATTTTGGGCAGATGTGAGTTCCGTAAATATTTTCCTCCAGTCTGTGGCTTGCCTTTTTATTGTCTTAACCATGGGGTTTTTTTGAATAGCAAGAGATTTAAATTTTGATAAGTCAGATTTATTAATTTTTTAATAAATTGTGCCTCCTTTTCCGTATCTTAAGAAGTCTTTGCCTAACCCAAACCCTAAGATCTTCTCCCGTGTTTTCTTTTTTTTTTTTTAATTTTTAATGCTTTTTATTCATTTTTGAGAGACAGAGAGAGACAGTGCAAGCAGGGGAGGGTCAGAGAGAGAGGGAGATATAGAATCCGAAGCAGGCTCCAGGCTCTGAGCTAGGAGTCAGCACAGAGCCTGATGCGGGGCTTGAACCCACAAACCACGAGATCATGACCTGAGCCGAAGCTGGACGCTTAACCGACTGAGCCACCCAGGCACCCCCATGTTTTCTTTTTAGAAGTTTTATCAGTATTAGCCCTCACATTTAGGACTATGATCAATTTTGAGTTATTTTATTCTGTGTTGTCTGAGGTAAAGTTTGAAGTTGGCAAAAAACTCTTTTGGCATTGGGACGACCAATTATTCCAGGACCATTTGTTGAAAAGACTGAATTGCCTTGGCACCTTTGTTAAAACCCAACTGATCATATATGTGTGCATCTGATTCTGGACGGTCTTCTGTATCACTGATATCCTTTTGTAAGTGCCATATTGTCTAAAATGCCTGAAGTCGGGGAAGATACTGTCATAGGAGAATATAAAGAGGGGATCCCACGTCACCTTGACGATTCCACTTGCAGCGAAGAGGAATTCTAGGCTGGGCTTAAACCTTCATTAAGTTTTTCTGTAAGGATGCTCTGTGGCATCAGGAGTGCCTCTGTATTCAGGGGCGCTCACACTGAACTTGGAGATATGAAACGGCAGGGAGCTAGTGCTTGCCACCCATCAGTGATGGCACTTTAGGGGTTAAATTGCAATCTCTCCACAGAATAAGTTCTTACCAAATAAAGAAAGATGAAGTACCCCTCTGGCTGCTATGAAAAGTAGAAATATTTATTGCTGGGTTTACCAGATGCCTAAAATCCAATTCTGCTGTCTTTGATTGACAGTGTGACCCTCCTTGTGATGTATCCCACTTTCAGAGGACAGGACAACAGAATTGTGTGTTTACCTGCCACCGGCCTTCCACAGAAGCAGGTTGAACCCAGGAGCTGAGTTCAAAGCTGAGTCGGGTCACAAGGGCATCCGTGTTCACAGACTGAATCTTTCCCAGAGCCTATAGTCTATTTCAAGAGACAAAGACGTGATTAACCAAGTTGGCCCTGTGGTCCTTTGGAGAACACTGAGCAAGAGTATAATCAAAGGAAGGCACAGAGGAAAGGTGAGTGGGTCACGTGGTGTACTACTTGGCCGGGTGTCGGAACCTCAGTTGTCCCCTACCGCAGCATCAGTATGGAAAATGGTGAGTTTACAACCATTTTGTTATACTTATTGGAGTTGAGTTGCTTAACTTAGATTTGCTGAGCCACATCTCTGTTTGGCTGACATTCTAATAGACTTCTGCTGACCTGTATTGTTCCACACTGCATTTTCTCACCAAACACTCCGTTAGACAAATTCTACCCATGCCTTCGAGTGGCCACGTAGTAGCGCTGTTCATAGGGTCTTACTATTGGAGCCAGAGCCTGACTTCTGTCCTGTCCTAGCTCATCTGGCTTTCCCAAGGCACACATCTGGGAGATGAGGGTTACTATCCATGAAAACTATATTCTGATTTTTATCAATTTTTTATTCTGAAGGCATTTCTTCGTGTTGTTTGTAAAATTCATTAAGACAGTAAAATTAGGAAACAGTAAAAATCTTAAAAAAAGTACTCCAAGTACTAAATTTATCTGAGTGTATTTCTAATAATTCACATCTCAAATGAAAGATAATACATAACATGAGATTTTCCCCCTAAATAAGAAAGCTTTGTATAGGTGTGCATAGGTGTGTACTTGTATAGGTGTGTGTGTCTGTGTGTCTGTGCGTGTCTGGGTGTGTGCATGTTTATGGTCACAGGGCTTTCCCAACACTGATGTTAACTCAAGAATAATAGACCAGTTATTAGACCTGAAATTGACCTTAAAGATGATCTCACTTCAGGGGCGCCTGAGTGGCTCCATTGGTTGAGTGTCTGACTTGGGCTCAGGTTATGATCTCATGGTTGGTGGGTTCGAGCCCCACATTGGGCTCTGTGCTGGCAGCTCAGAGCCTGGAGCCTGCTTGAGATTCTGTGTCTCCCTCTCTTTTTGCCCCTCCCCTGCTCGTGCCCTCTCTCTGTCTCTTAAAAATAAATAAATGTTAAAAAATTTAAAAGGAATTGTTTAAAAGATAATCTAATTTCAGACCTTTAATTTTATAAGTAGGGGGACTGGGCCCAACATAATAGGGTGACTGTCCTAAGATCCCACAGCCTCTATGTAGCAGTGTCCAGAGGAGGTCAAGTTCAAAGGTTTTAGTCTTTTGATGGGTTGCCTTATCTACTTGTAATACGTGCATGGCATAAGCTTTGTTTTAAACTTTTTCTTTAACAAAATGTCTTTCTCCTGTTCAAATTTAACAAGCAGGGTGATTAACCATCCTGGTTTGCCTGAGATTCGCAGGGTCCCTGGGACTTGGGATTTTAGTGCTAAAACTAGAAAAGTCCAAAACAACCAAGATGAGTTGGTAACTCTACTTACAGGGCTTTGCAGCCATTCACCTGGATGGTTTTGCCACATTTCCTGGTGACGTGTGTCTTGTCGCCCTAGGAATGTGAAAGGAAACTGATGGTCTCTGTGCTACAGCAAAGAAGAGACAAACTGACTCTCCCGCGGGTGGTGAGCATCCAAATCCTTCTCACCTTAACCCAATCCTGTCTGTCCTCCGGGTCCTTTCCCACCCTACCTGCCCTCTCTGGTCAAACACCCTGATGACCGGTAGGACTGTCTTCTGTACGAACCATTTCTCCCTTGCCATCAAGCACCGTTGGGTTTGATTTCATGTGAAAAGCTTTGGTCTCCTCAAAGACCTTGTGAGACCCTTGAAGGCAGGAGGTCAGGGCTCTGAGTCCCCAGCTGGTGAAGATCACGGACTCTGGTCTAGGTTAGAATCTTGGAGCTCCGCACTTTGTTAGTTACGTGATCTCATAACCTGTTTCTCAGTTTACTTCTGTAAAATGGGGGGTAACCATACCCACCCCACAGTGAGGGGCGGGGGGATTACCTTAGTCGATACCCACGAAGTATATACACTCAGCACCTGACACATCATCTCTTGTAAGGTCTCGGTAGATTCGATGTTTGCTGACTGATTTGAACGCATATTCACACGGCTAATTCCCTAGCCTTTAAAGTTCGCTCACAGGCTTCGCACTTTAAAAGTGAGTATGGTCGTGGGGAGCATTCCTTTCTACCCACGCTGTTAAAGGATTCTGTCTGTGTGGTTCATTAGAATTCTAACTGCAGGGGACTTGCCTTGAAATAGAATCTTTAAGCACAAGGCAATCTATCTGACACTGTCTGCTCAAAGATTACTCTTTATAAGTAACACTATTACATCTTTGAACTGACCATTTGATACAAGCATGTTATCAATTAAAAATAGTTTAAAGGCACGTTAAAATGACAACCAATTTCAATTCATTGAAACAGATCTTTATTATATTTGAGGGATAATTTGAATTTTATGGCCAGGATGAAAGGTTAAATCTGATAGGTAACTGAAATAGAATATGTGCTTCACAGGAACTTAACTTTTAATTTTTTATGTACCTTGGTATCATTAATAAAACATTTCTTATAGCAGAATTGCACAACTGAATGAATCCATCAGCTTCCTGAGTGTCAAAGCAAATTAAGCTATTTAAATCCTTATTGAAAGAATAAAACTATTCAAATTGCAGTGGCTTATAGATTCCTGAGTTTGGATGAAGCAGTCTGTCATGCCTTTGGAAGAAGAAATACAGGTTTTCTGCAGTGCAGAACCACATTCCTTTCTCTTTGTCTGTAAGAAATCCAGCCAAAGGTGGAGGACGGTGTGGGTGAATGTAGTGGCTGCTATCCCTGCCACCTCAGCCCCCTCTCCCCTCTTCCCCTGTTAGTGGAGCCCCTCCCCTTTAATTGGGATACAGCCCCTTCCTCCCCTCCAACCATGTACTGGGGGCTTCCCTTCAGAGTACCTAGCCTCCCAGGCCACTACCTCCCTATATGAATTTCCTAGGGCTGCTAAAACCAAATACCACCAACAGGTGGCTTACCAAAAAGAAATGTGCTCTCTCACAGTTCTGGAGACCAGAAGTCCAATCAAGATATTGGCAAGGTTGGCTCCTTCTGGAAGTTCCAAAGGAAAATCTGTCCCATGTTTCTTTCCTAGCTTCTGGTAGTTGTTGACAATCCTTGGTGATTTTTGGTTTACAACCATCACTCCATTCTCTGCCTCTGTTGTCACATGGTGTTCTCCCTGTGCATGTATTTCATGCGTGCATTTCTGTGTCTGAATTTCCCTCATTTTATAAAGGCACCGGTATTGGATTAGGGCCCCACCCCCCTTAATCCTGTCTGATGTCATCTTGACTTTATTACATCTACAAAGACCTTATTTCTAAACAAGGTCACATTCACAGATACCAGGAGTTAGGACTCAGACAGGTCTTTTTGGGGGTACACAGTTCAATTCGCATTACCTTCTTTTTCGTGACGACTGGTCCAGTGATAATCAGGTTGCCTAACCTGGGCCAGAGTCCCCATTTTGAATTTATAATTGGAGCTTTGGGGGGACATCCTAACTTTTCTGCTTGAGAGAGTCAGGATGGAGTCACTGGCCACCATGATTCCGCCTTGTGGAGAGCCTTGCCCGAGACACTGGGGATGCATGGAGAAAACAGAGACAGGAGGAGAAAGTCCTGACGGTGCTCAAATCCTGGCATCCAGGCACACCTGGGTTTTGTTTGCTCATGTGAACCAATAAACACGTGCTCCCCTTTCCCCTTAACTTGGTTTGAGGTAAGTTTTTAGTCATTTGCCACCATAGGACCCCAAATAATATAGTTTAAAGGTATTTAAAAAATGTATGCAAAAGGGTCCTGTGGTAGAAGGGTGATCTTGCACAAAAGCGAGTGCTTGGCCAAGTTGTCGCCAGAGTGCCTGCATTTGCTCGGCAGAGGGGGGCGTGTGTGCACGGCGACAGAGCCCAACTTCCAGACCACGTGGCTTGTGGCATGACTTTCCCAACACTGCTCCGGAGGTGCGCAGCAGCAGGTGGCCACAATGGCAGGTGGCCACATGGCAGGCACAAACTCTGACCTCACTTCTTTATTTTTCTCCTCTGCGCACAGACTTATTCTGACCATGTCATTTGACTATGAATTTACCAAGGAAAACTTTTCTTGAATTCCTCAGAACAACAGAACGACGTAGAATACTGTACTTTTCCTGAGATGACATGAGCAGTACCGTAATGAGTATATTTTCCTGTTGCCTGATTCATCGTAAGTGTCGGAAGATAACATTTCACTATCACCGACACACTCTCTGCCATCGAGTGACATACATCAGGCGGGGGCCGGCCTCATGGGGCACCTGCAGGGCACTTTCGGCTGCAAATAACGAGACCTGGCCAGAAGGAGCTTAAATAATAAGGGGCTTCTTATCTTACAGGACAAGAAGTGCAGACACGGGGATTCGATGACGTCATCGCGGCCTGTTGCTTTCTCCCTTTCAGCTCTGCCATTCTCAGCTCGTGGGTAACATTTCCCTTCAGGGTTGCGAAGTAGCCTTGTGTGGGTGGGTGGGATCCCACTTCTGCGGGGAACAACATTCAGAAAAGAGGAGCAGCGTCTTCTCCCCTGCACCTGTTTTCACTGGGAAGGAAAACCTTTCTCTGAATCCCACCACATCCACCCCCCAATCCTAACGCTAGGATTGGGTCACACGTTCACCTTTGTACCAATCGCTGCGGAGCAAATTGGATCCCGGCTGTGGCTCATTGATTAGCATTCACCTTGGGGCTAGAAACAGCCTGTGAAGCCAAGGACACCCCGCACTGAACAAAACCTGGGGGAGCTTGGGGACCGTTAGCAACGAAGGGGGAGGGCAAACATCAGGGTCAGGAATAGCCTTGGGGGTCATCGATGGAAAATCCAGAGGCTCTGATGTCAGGTTTACGCAGCAGGCTGCCTACAGCTCCTTGGGTTAAGTGGTGCCTGAAGAACTGGTAAAATATAAAAACTTAAGAGGCATTTCTTGGAAGGAAACTGATAGTGTTAAATATTTAATATACCATATTTAACAGAATTTAATATATTAAAAGTTTACATGACATATTTCTGTATCATATATAACATGATATATATTATATTTTAATATATTGATATTTTATATACAACAAACAGAGGGTTCAACATTAATGAACTAATCATTGAACTTAAGTTAGTAGAAGAAAAGGAGAATAACTCACAGGAAGAATAGGAGGGATGGAAGTAATATCACAAGAAGAGACAGTCACAATAACAATAGAAAAACATGTTTAATAGAGAGGATCAACAAAGTCAGTTTGGTTCTTTGAAAAGACTAAAAATTTTTTCTAACTTCTGAAAAGAATGATCTAGAAAAAATGAAACACAATATTAAAAATTAAAAATGTTAGAAATATGGACATTAAAATATAATAGTATAAACCGCTTACACCTATAAAAATTAAAGTTTAGATGAAATGGAAAAACTTAGAAACATATAGCCTACCAAGATTGATTCAAGAAGAAATATGTACTGAATAATCTTATAATCTAAGGAGTTGACCATTTGTTAAAGACCTTCCCACAAAGAATATCCAGATGCTTTTTACGACAAGCTTTGTCAGATATTCAAGAAATAAATGATTCATTTAATTTTATTTTTTTAAGTTTATTCATTTATTTTGAGAGAGAGCAAGAGTGACTGAGGGGCAGAGAGAGAGAAGGAGAAAGAGAATCCTAAGCAGGATCCATGCTGTCAACAGAGTCCAACATGAGGCTTGATCCCACGAACCATGAGATCATGACCTGAGCCAAGATCAAGAGTTGGATGCCTAACCAACTAAGCCACACATGTGCCCAATAATTTGTTTTATACAAATTATTCCAGTACATATATAAAAAGAACAATACTTGGCTCATTCCCTCCTCCCTTTAACAGTTTTTTTTTAGTTTTTAAAATTTATTTATTTAAATTCAAGTTAGTTAACATACAATGTAGTATTGGTTTTGGGAGTAGAGCCCAGTGATTAATCACTTACATATGACACCCAGCGCTCATCCCAACAAGTGACCTTAATGCCCATCTCCACACCCACCTCCCCTCCAGCAACCCTCAGTTTGTCCTCTGTCTTTGAGAGTCTCTTATGTTTCGCCTCCCTCCTTTTTTTTTTTAATCTATTTTTCCTTCCACTCAGCTCATTTTTTGAGAGATGGATAATTTTGATTCCACAACCTGATAAGGACTGAATGGGAAAAGGAAAGTCACTCATAAACATTGTTACAAAAATCCTAAAAAAAATTAGCAAGCAAAACCCTGCATCAATTAAATGTATAAATCATGAATGAGTTGGATTTGACTTAACATTATAAAATCGACTAATATAAATGATCATATTAACAAAATTCGTAGGATAATCTCAACACATGCCAAAAAAAGCCATTGATGGAATCCAATGTCTGTTCATGGTAACTGTAATTGAGCCAAAGACTGGCCATGCCAGTTTGGATGGCCCATTGGCAAAGCAACAATTTCTCAGGCTGTTCTCCTGATGTTCAATGGAAATTTGACCACAGAACTCCCCTGTCCTTTGGGGGTCCTTTCCCAATTTTCACTGTTGTATGGTTATAAGTCTTGTACCTCTTTACACGTAATAATCTTTTATTTGTTAAAATAAAAATAGGCAAGTGTTATATATATACTGTCCTTCTCCTTACTTAATTTCATTTGACGTACTATAGACATATTTTCTTTTCAGTATATATGGATCTGCTACACTAATAGCTATATAGAATTTCATTGTAATTTATGAACTTTAAGAAAATATAATTTAGCAGCCTGAAGACTGACTGCAACTCTTAATATGTTTAGAGTCTTAATCCAGTTGGATGGAATTAAAACCATATAACATGAAAAAATGGGAACTCAATAGATTTTTGTCCCTTAAGGAAAACTTTGGGCTCCTCTGGGCTGTAAATCATCTCCCTGTGAACTGAGATTTGGGCAGATGTGACAAAACAAATTCGAAGGTCATCTCTCTGTATATGAGTCCAAAAGTGAGACAGGACAAGGTCAGCAGTGCTTCTGGGGATGAGATCCAATGGAGAGAACTAGACTACCAAGTCCATGAACACCAAGGGCTTTCATTCTAGAAAAAATCTTATAACCACTCCATCTATACTCTTTCCCCCAGGAAATTTGTTAAGATGTTTCTTTTAAAAAATTTTTTTAAATGTTTATTTATTTTTGAGAGAGAAAGAGAGAATGGGGAGGGGCAGAAAGAGAGACAGGGAGAGAGAGAATCACAAGCAGGCTCTGTGCTGTCAGCTTGGAGCCTGATGTGAGGCTCGATCCCGTGAACTGTGAAATCATGACTTGAGCCGAAACCAAGAGTCAGACCCTTAACTGACTGAGCCACCCAGGCACACCTGGGATGTTTATTTCAAAGAACACGGTCTGTGATTCTCTGGTTGGTGGACTCCCTGTGGGGCATGAAGGGGCTGGGCAGACACCCTCTGGAGCAAAGGGTATTGGGTAGATGGGGTGAGAATCCAGGTCCCACGGCACATCGCTGCACTCTTTGGCTGGCTCTCCTGAGCCTTCTTTCCTCATCTTTAAAATGGGCAGGATGTTCCCAATCTTACACGATATTGTGAGACTTCAGTGACAACAGCCTCCCCGCCCATAGAGGGACCAGTTTAAGAATGCGGCAAACGCCTTGCCATCTTGGGAGTTGGTTATTTCAGGGAATAGTTTGTACACGGGGTCAGACTGTGCTCTTCTCTGTGCACACGCCTCACCATCAGAGGGATGATAAGCAAATACGCAATAATTTCTGGGCTAAGCCAGCTGCCAACAGTTCAGTTTTCCTTTTCACTCGTTTACCCCCACGAAGCCCTCAAAGCACCAAGGAGCTATGGGGCAGTCGACCGAAAAATTCCTAGGGCAAACTGGTGGAGTGGGACTTTGAGCATCTCTCCACCCCACAAACAACAGAAAACATCCCAGTTAGATGGTTCTATCTGGTCTCCCCTCTCCTCTTTCCTGCCCTCCCATTAGAGGTCTCTCCTTCCCTGTGCAGAGCTCAGCATGAAAAACCTCGGCTAACAGACATACAAGCAGTTTAATGACCCTGTAATTTTACAGGAGTACTGCCTTTGCGGTTTCAAACCAAACAGGTTGGCCAAACCAAATTCTTAGCAAGATGACTTTTTCAGCAAGAGACGTGGTCATGCTAGTTGCTACGAGATGATGTTTTCCTTTCATATTTTTGCATCAGCAACACCATCGTGGGCATGTAAAGATGGCAAGAGCCTCTTCTGTCAATGCCAGGCTCCTGATGTGGCATCTGTCACCTTGGCCATCACTGGCTCTCCGCAGTTATGTGCAGCTGCTGCTGGTCACATGCAGGTCCCTCTTGGGCTACGTCCAAGCTCTTCACGGCTCCCCTGTCCTTCCCAAACACTTGCCCCAGTGGTAGGGAATTCAGTACTGAAGTTCAAGGGCCATGTGGTGGGGCCATTGTGGCCCCAGGATGGAGCATAGTACCCATCCAGGGCAGGTGCCCAGAAGTCTTCGTGGAACAAATCCTTGCATCTGCATGGACCGCTGAGTCGTATATCACCCTCCATCTAAACCTTTCTGTGGGCGTGTGTATTAGTTTGCTGGGGCTGCTGTAATAAAGTAGCACACACTTGGCAGCTTAAACAACAGAAATGGTCTCACAGTTCTGGAGGCCAGAGGTCCAAGATCAAGAGGTCAGCAGGGTCGGTTCCTTCTGAGGGCAGGGAGGGACAATCTGTTCCAGGACTCTGACCTAGCTTCTGGTGGTTTGCTGGTGATTCTAGCATTCTCTGGCTTGTAGATGTATCACCCCAAACTCTGCCCTCACACTCACAGAGCCTTCTCCCAGGGTGTATGTGTCCAAATGAGCTCCCCCTTTTATTTTTATTTAAAAATTAAAAAAATTTTAAACATTTATTTATTTTTGAAGGAGAGAGAGAGAGAGAGAGAGAGAGAGAGAGAGAGAGACAGAGTGTGAGCAGGGGAGGGGCAGAGAAAGGGGAGACACAGAATCCGAAGCAGGGTCCAGGCTCTGAGCTGTCAGCACAGAGCTTGATGTGGGACTCAAACTTATAAACTGTGGGATCATGACCTGAGCTGACGTTGGATGCTTAACTGACTGAACCACCCAGGCACCCTACCCCCCCTTTAAAAAATTGTTTATTTTGAGAGAGAGAGAGAGAGAGAGAAAGCATAGGTTTGGGATAGAGGGAAAGGGAGAGAAATCCCAAGCAGGCTCCATACAAGGAGCCAGACTTGGGGCTTGATCCCATGATCATGAGATTATGACCTGAGCTGAAATCAGGAGTCAGATGCTTAACTGACTGAGCCACCCAGGCACCCCTCAGATGTCTCTTTTTGATAAGGACACCAATCATATTGAATTACATGTCCATCCGACTCCAGCATGACTTCTTCATCTTAACTAACTGCATCTTCAATGACCCTATTTCCTTTTTTAAAAAAATTTATCTTAATGTTTATTTAGTCCTGAGAGAGACAGAGCACAAATGGGGGAGGAACAGAGAGAGAGGGAGACACAGATTCCAAAGCAGGCTCCGGGCTCTGAGCTGTCAGCACAGAGCCCGAGGTGGGGCTCGAACTCACAAACCGTGCGATTATGACCTAAGTCGAAGTCGGATGCTTAACTGAGTCACCCAGGCGCCCTGACCCTATTTCCGATTAAGGTCACATTCTGCAGTACTGGGGCTTAGGACGTGACCATATCAGTTTTGGGGGGTGACACAGTTCAGCCTACAACAAGGGGTTACCAACTGGTACAGTTACTCTCCCTTGTTCTCAGTTCTCCATTTATGTTAGAAAAGGTTGAAAGTTAGGCTGATTCCTGTAAAGTCTGAACACAGCTGACGAGGAACACAGAAATATTCTTCAAGTTAACATAGCTTGAAGACTTTGGGGTTTTGTCTGAAAATGACAACTGAGGCTGAGAATCTTAGCAGCCAAATAAACAAGACATTTCCACTCCCACCTTCTTTATCATGTGAACAAACCATTTTTCCTTTTTGGAATCCACACGTTGTTTGCATAAGAAGACCTCATTTTTTAGCCTCCTGCCTTGGTTAAGTGAAACGTAGTGCTGTCTTGTGACTGGAGGGACAGAGCCCACGCAAAGCGTATTAGAAGAAACCTTTTCTCTAGTGCTTACTCTAGCAGGCACTGCTCTAAGCCTAGGACTCATCCAACTGTCCTCAACTCTGTAGTCGGCTGTGACAATCATACATGGACAGACGCGGAGCTGGCGTGCAAGCAGTGGCCAGCAGGTGGCGCCCGAGCAGGGTGCGAAATCTCGTTGGGCGGTTCGAGCTGGGAGCGGTCCAGACCTGGGGAGATGCGAGGTGATTGACGCCTGACTCCAGTCTCAGCGGCTGCCGACATCCCCTTGGGGAATACAGATGCCCCCAAAACCCCCCCTTGAACCAGACTGCCTTCAGAGGGGGGCTTTGAAGAGCACGGTGCTGAGTCGGAAACTCTTGTC